>LOJH01004528.1:0-32263 GCA_001685095.1 Ellobius talpinus | reverse complement strand
CTGGCCTATCAAAAGGCCGAGGCAGTTTCTTTATTAACCAGTGAAAGTAACACATAGACAGATGATCCTTCTACATCAGATTCTGACTTGGATTAGAACTAGAACATTCTATATCATGGGTGGCCTGGAGTTCTCAGCCTCCATAATTGTGTGAACCCATTCATTGCACTAATTCACTTCCTATTCCTGTCTGTATCTGTGTTTCTCGTATTAGTTATCTTTCTCAGGCTCAGAACTGGCACCCATCACTTAGCTCACGGTCCTGTAAGACCTATAATGCACATGACAATCCTGTATAAAATGCTGTGCAACTTTCCAGCATCCTATCACACATGGATTCATTCAAAAAATTAGTTTCTAATGGTTTGAACTTAGAACTGAAATACATTTCATATATGAATGTCTTCTGGAAATATAGTGTTTTCTAAGAGTGAAATTACTTTTAAATAAGAGAAGTCTACATTAGTTTTGAAAGTCAACATCCCCAGTGGAGGCATCCTTTACCTATGATGTTGTTACGAATGGTGACATCCAGACCTAGCTGCTGCCGAGGACCATGTCAGGGTTCATGATTCTACCACGGCTGGGGTCTCTGCTAATTTCGGGTCTTTCATTGCCACCAAAGGTCACATAAAGGCTGCAACCTGAGACCTTGATGGTATCCAGCTGCCATATGGCTGCTAAAACCATTTCCACCTGAGTGGCCATTCCTTCCACCCAGAGCCAGGATGTCATCTTGGCCCAAGCTGCAGTGTGGCCCTCAGACACCATCATGGTCTTTGATCATGAGTGTCTGTACTGCTTCGATGGTAACCGGTGCATCAGACATCAGCACAGACCCTGGTTGCAGAAGGGCCACAGATCCTGACATGGCCCTCAGCTGCAGCTCTGGCCCGGACGTCACCATGGCATTGAGGGGCAGTGCAGGCCACTCAGACACCAACCTGGACTCAGGTGGCTGATCTGACCCTGGGCATCATCATGGTATCAGGAGCCACATATGTCAATCTGGACCCTGACTGCTATAGAGCACCGACCCAGACATTTCCCTTGGCAACATCCTGGGCTCAGATGACACCATGGCCCCGGATGGCAACACAGGCCACCTATATCTGTATGGCACCTGTTGTGGCATGGCCCCCAGACTCCGGCAAGCCCTCAGGCTCTGACCCAGATCCCAGGCCTCTGTATTGGCCCTAGTGGCAACCTGGACCACATATTTCAAACGATAGACCCTAGCTGCAGCTGGGTCATGGACCCAGACATGACCTCAGGCAGCAGCTCAATCTGATTGACATTCTAGCTCCAAGTGGTAGCGCTGGCCACTCAGATCAGAATGGCTCTGGTAGCAGCATGGACCCTGGTCACCAACAAGACCACAAGTTGCAGCCCAGACCTTAGGCTTCATGTGGCTTTCGGTGGGACATCAGCATAGACCTTGACTGCGGTAGGACCATGGATCCAGACATGGTCCTCTGCATCAGCCTAGGCCTGGTTGCCACCATGGTCCCAGGTGATGGCAAAGGCCACCCAGATGGGCATGGCCCCAGCAGCAGTGTGGATTATGGACCCAAACATGGACCCAGGAGGCAGCCCAGCCCACTGGAATCTGCATGGCTCTCCATGGCAACAGGAGCCATGGACATTAACACAGACCCTGGCTACTGTGGGACCAGAATGTGACATGGTCCTTCTCAGCAGCCTGGCCCAGATATCACCATGTCCCCAGGTGGCAAGCAGACCTCCAACATTTGCCCACTCCTCGCCGTCTTCATTTCTTCCTTTCTGGGTCTTTCCATACATACCGCATGAATTGTTCTGCTTCTCTGTCTCTCCCATGTCTCCACCAGATGTTCTTTCTTGTAATAAGGCCCGCACGCCAGGTGCTGCAAGGCCCCTGGCTGTCTTCCCGCCTGCAGGGCCTTGAGGATCTGGCCAGCGACACCCAGCTTTTATTTTTATTCTTAATTTTAAAGATAATTGAATAAGAGTCCCAGACTATGATGACCTCCATGCTTATCCTAAATCTACCAGCAACTACTGGCTATAAGAACTCGAGCACATTTTCACTGAAACTTTAAATCTGTCCTCTGTCAATTGGGGGTGTGTAGGGAGGTGGGAACTTACAAGCTTTCCTCAGGGGAACGGCATTGGTGACTGTACTTACTGAAGGGCTCTCTAGCAGGCCCAAACATTGTCAACAGGTTTTGACCTCTACCCTTCTCTCCCACTTGCTAAAAACCAATAGATTACACATTCCTAGAGCTAGCCCTCACCAAGTCAATTCCTTTATTTGGCCACTGACTCATTCCTGATACAAAACACCAAGGTCCAACAGTCAAAATTCATTATTTGGCTAACATGTCCAGTCAGGACTTAGCAACTAGCCCTAGCATATACTCCCCCTTTTTCTCTTTAAAAACCTACTCCTGAAAAAAAAACAAAAACAAAAACAAAATCTGCTTGCTTGCTGCTTGCTCTCTGCCTTCGTCCAATCCAGAGGCAACAAGGTAGCATCCCCCTTCCATACACTTTACTTTGAAGTGTGTAAAAAAATAAGATAACCTAGTAAATGAATAAAGATTTTAAAAAGATGGCTGCTGAGGTGGATTTTGGTGGTTTCTTCCTAATGTGATCTTTTAAATCCTCCCATTCTTAGAGATTATTGTCAAGCAGAGTTTCCCATGGGATTTTCTGCCTGGGTTGTCTGGGAATGGTGTGGTGGGGCGGGCGGGAGACGATGATTCTGAATTGACTCTAGAAGAGATTCTAGAGCAGTGGTTCTCAACCTTCCTAACGCTGTGGCCTTTTAATACAGTTCCTCATGTTGTGGTGACCCCTGACATTGAAATTATTTTGTTGCTACTTCGTAACTGTAGTTTTGCTACTGTTTTGAATCGTAATGTCAATACCTGATATGCAGGATATCTGATACACAACCCCTGAGAAAGGGTTGGTAGACCCATAAGGGATCGTGATTCACAGGTTGAGAAGTGCTGCCTTTGGACGATAGCTCCGTTACCTACCGTGATCCAGGAGATCGAGGATATATATGACTGTTAACTGAGACTGATTTAAGGATAACTCAGAAGGGAGAAATCAGATCTGAGAGAATGGTGTGAGGCTGAAGAGCTTTTGCCTTCCTGTGGGCCTGTTTATCTCCATGAGGAGTACTGATAAGAACTCCCAGTCTTTATGGATGCAGGCAGTGTTACTGGGGGACAGAGCCCTCCGCTTTTATTGATAAATTCATTATAGCTAATTGTGTTCCTAAACATTCATTATTGTGACTCTGAATACATAGTGATGGTGGACCCTTTGGGGTATGGATGTCTGTGCAGAAGAAGCTTAGATTGTATTCAGAGACAGTAACTGAAAAATATTAAACCAACCAAACAAAGCCATATAAAGTTTAATACCAGCTTCCCAGCAGGCCTGAGGGACGCTTATGATCAATGTAATTGAAAGTGAGACTTGGATTAAAGATTAAAGGAATGTTTTGCAATGGATCCTAATTTTTGATGGGAGAGACATTCTGCACCTTCTTGTTATTGCCATATTATACAATATTATCTTATTATTACTTCATTGATTGGTTGGTCATTATGTCAGATGTTTGGTGTAACATAAAATCTGTTTAATGAGACTCCAAAATAAGATGGAAAACACTTTTCATATCATACCTCATCCTAATGCATTAGAAAAAGATAGTCACTGCGCGATTTTGAAATTAGATATCATGAAGTTTACAATCTAAGCATAAAACTATCTTCATCAACCTTAAAATCTCTTTGTGTACATAAATTATTGAGAATCTTGGAGGTGTTTTAAAGTTACTTACACTGTGCTTGTAGCTTGTTGTATAAGTGTGTGTGTGCATGTGTGCTGTCTTTATTTATTCTTGTCATTTGTTGATGGTTTATAACACCCCCACTCAGAAAGCCACAGCATAGCCAACTGCCTTACCCAGGGTCTCCTGGTCACACTGCTCTTCTGCTTGGAAGGGTGGCTTCCCGCATTCGTAGGAGAACGAACCACGGATTTTCAATCTGTCTGACATACAACAGCACAAACCTCTCTTTGTAACATTTTTTCCTGTCTCTTTGACTGACAGCTTTGGGAATCGAGATGTCTGCCTTTTGAAGTGTCAGCTTCTCAGGCCAACCATTATGCTGATATTTGACCCAAAGGCCATTTGGGCTCATCACCCAGGCAGCTCAGCTTCCCCTCTAGTGATGTGAGAGGGATTTGTATCAGTTTCTAGTCATTTGTGTTTGCCCTCTGTATACCAAACAAAACTTCTCCTAGTGCCTCCCCACAACATGTGTATACTCCTTAGACTGATTTCTTGTGCCTCAGAAGCCATGAAATGGGGAGTTAGTGATCAACGTACGTTCCAGCTCTTACTTCAATCCTTAAATGTGCCCAAAGTCTCTAGCGCACAGCTTTGCCAGCAAATTGTCCAGGATATTTTATTTGTGCAATGCCTGGTGAGCATTTATAATGTCAGTTAACTGTAAAATTAGCCAATGTTTACTATCTCTTTCAAATATTGGGATAACCATGAAAATAGGAGCTTTAGATAGCTCGTGGCATTTAATGTTTAATCCTGGCTCATGGAAAGCTTCCATGAATCCATTGGAGGTCAAGATTAGTTATTTATTCACGTATTAGCTCATAAGCCACAGCTCTGCTAAGTGAAATGAATGTAACTTCCCAGTATATAATAAACACTAGCACCAAAACCACCAGTTCACCAGTTGCTGCCTTGGGAGGAGACATTTGTTCCTGAGGGATAATGAAAAGTCTGGAATTTAAGTGGAGATGGGAAGACAGACACGTGACTTAATAACTGTCCCTAAGCTTTTAAAGGGTAAATACACAAAAGATCATGGCCAGCTTTTCTTCTCTTCTTAACAGAATAGGATGAAATAGGTTTGAGTAGATAATTGAAATATTCTTTTAAAAATGTAATAGGCATTTCAACAGATTTTAATCTGGGTGCCATTGCTCCTGTCTGTAATCTTAGCATTTGGGAAGCTGAAGCAGGAGGATCAGGAGGTTGATACCAGCCTGGTCTATGTAGCAAGTCTAGCCCTGTCTGAGGTACTCCTGTCTCACAGGAGAAAGATGGGGAATCCAGTCAACAGCTTCGGTCAACAAGCCAGCCATCTTCCTTGTACAAGGCTAGCCTATCCTTGGGAAAGTGAGATATTTATAATACAGACTGCAGCTGCAAGAAGCATATGGATCGTGGTGAGATGCTCAAATTGGGCATTCATTTATCTATGCTATAATTCAGAGGGAGAGTCAATACAAGCCATCCACAATTCCTTGGAGACTCAAAGGCTGGTATCGAACACTTGCTTAAGGTAACATTTCTCAACCTCAGTTCTGCTGACATTTGGAACCAGGTGATTCTTTGTGAGGACTGCTCTGTGCGTTGCTATATGGGTAACAACATGCCTTACTCCTACCCACTAGATGTATCCTCCTCCTCCGGCTGTTACACTCAAAAATGTGAACAAACACTGCCACATTTGAATTTGTGAACGCCCCTTTTGCTTACGCCAGTGTTGAGTCTGTACTGGATAGGTACCTGACGTCTGGCAAGCAATCTTCACATTTTTAGCTTCCCTTCTTTGCTTACCAGGGATCATCAGTGGTCATACTTGGCATCACAGTCTGTAGCTGGGCAGGTTCTCTCACCCTTCTGAGATTCTTCAGATCATACATCCTGGGGTGGCTAGCGCTCAGGCTTGTTAGTGTCTCCCAAATGCATTGGTCATGAATGAAGCAGCCACAGCACTGGGATCTGAAAGGTGGAGATCCCATCTTCATACTTGGGAAGATCTAAGTATCAATCACCCTGTTGGAGAAATTCACTTCACAGTGCGCAAAGAGCAGATATACGGCTCGAGAGGTTGATCTATCCACCACCCTCAGGCTCGGAACTATCCAACTCCCGTGTTATTCTCAGTTGATGACACTGGCTCTCAGCATCCACATGCAAGGCTGCTCTCCATTGCCCCAGCTTGCGGCCTGCACTTCCAAACTTGGCCCTGTCCCTCTCTACAAGTGCTGGGTCTTCTCTCAGCCTGGGACTTTTGGCAAGAGAAATTTAGGCTTCCTGAATTGTGGGTGTTCTCAGTTTCCCAAGGTAGCTCAGTTTTAAACCATTTGAAAGGTCTCCTGTCAAGATGGTGCCTGGACACAGCCCAGGGTCACATGGGCTGGCATATTCCTCTCTACTGCTGACCTGATCGTCAGAGAAATCTCTATCTCAGTCAAGGCCTGTGAGGGCTGGGGTCTTATCCTGAGGGCTGTATTGCTGGTCTCTTGTTCACCAGGGCCACCACGTTCACCTTTGGAGGAGGCTTTGCTTCCTTCTCCCTGGGGGAGCACCATCCCAGGAGCTGTGTTCATCTTGGCTTCTCTGTGGATATTTCACTTATCTTTTTCTCAGCACTTTTTTGGTATAGAAACAAAATTTTAATAAAAAAATTCTCTACCAGCACATGAGCTTATCCCATTCTTTGATTTCAGAGACATATTTTATTGTCTCTTTTATCTTTGAGATCATAATGACATCATTTCTGTCTTCCCTTTCCTCCCTCCAAACCCTTGCACACATGCTTCTTTGCTCTCTAGAAAAGTCATAGGCTCTTTTCATTCATTTTGTTACATTCACATATATGTATATATTCATAGACTAATTACAAACTGCTCAGTCTGTCTAATGTTACTTATACTTATATTTCCAGGACTGACCAAAGAAATCCATTCTAGCATGACCTCTACAAAGTTCTGAAGCCTTTTCTTTTTCTTGAGTAGAGTCTATTTATTCTTGTACCCTCCTTGACCCAACCACATCAGTGGATTCTGTTCCACCTTTTTACCTGGAGTCTCTGCTAAGATTAGTTATAAAACTCATTGCAGTTAACCAAAACATATTAAATCAAAATAAAAATGCATTTGCATCAACATTTATTGGAATCACATCCTTAGGTGACTCAAAAAAGAGGTATAATAGATTGCTTATTTCCCCCGTGGACACGTGGAAGAATACTTCTTTGGAGTTTGCCTATTGTAGAGAGGTTTTTCCATACAGCCGCTAGGGCATTTGGAGAGTTTCTTTTACAATACTGTGAGGCTTAGTAGAAAAGGAGGGATGGGGGCATTGCTGGCAGTGCTGCTGGGCACCTGTTGTTCCATTTTCTCAGAGCTTCAGTCCAGGCTTCCATCACCTCTCACTTGAATTAATACAATAGTCTCTAGGCTAAGACATATGATTAGTGTCTTTAAATCATTTTCCCATCTGAGTTATCTTGTAAAATATAAAATGTCATGTCTATTTTGCTAGCAATCACTAATGGCTCCATCTTCATGAGAACTTCCTGGGGTTATGCTGGGGTTACACTCTTCTTGGGTCCTTATTGCCTTCCTGAGCAAGATCCTACTTTCACTTAGATCAGCTGGTGCCTTGCACTTCTTGGGTTCTTCTTGCCTTCCTGAACAAACTCCTACTTGCCCTTAAAGCAGCTCATTTAACTAATTTCCATTATCCTTCCTGACTGACTAAAAGGAAGTTTCCTTTTCTTCCCAGGTCTGACTGAAATGCCTTCCAATGCATAACTGAGGCACTGTGTCCTCAACCTATTCATGAATGTTCATTTTTTTGGTCTGGGGTTCATGAAGGACCCCCTGTAGATACAGAAGGTTATGCTGAGCCTGGCACAAGTGGTGTATATTGTACAAGAGAAGAGACAGACTCTAGAAACCAGAGAGTAAGCACTACTGGCGTGAGGCCACAGTGTGTGCGTATATGTGCATGTACGTGTGTGTGTGTGTGTGTGTGTGTGTGGCTCTACCCATAAGTCAAAGGGCTCTCAGTGTTCTGTGCTACTCTGTCAGCATTGTAGACATTACTTTGATTTAGACAGTTTACTTGTAAGCTTATTGAGAGATGTTCAATACATATTCTTTTTTTAATCAAACAGGAAACATGACCTTGACTTTATTTATGAGGTTCTCATTGATGTGTGTCTGTGATCCTCACCGGCTTAGGGTTGTGGAAGCTTGAGTTATCCTCTGCTCATAGCCAGCAGAAGCCTTAACATTTGGAAGAGCTAAAATGTTTCCCATTAGTTTGGTTCATTAATATTCTATTAGACATTTACACAATTGCTTTTTGTTATAACACCTGGTTGGCTTCACTGCTCCATTACCCATTCTGTTAGAATGTCAGAATCTGCAAAACCATACATGGATGTCTGAAAAGGTAATGGAGTGTGTAATGATGCATAATTAAAACTGCTAAAATATTCAGCATGTTGTTTAATAGATTTCCAAAATGACACTACCTTTGATCCATTATTTAACATTCTTCATTTAGTCCAGGTGCCTTTTCATAGCCACTGAATTGAAAGATGTGCACAGGGAAAGGAATCTTGTTATATTATATTCATCTGCATCTGAGTTTACTCCCAACTCCACAACTCTAGGAAATGGCGTTTTTCATTGAGCATACAGAAATTTAAAGAATAATTATGAAATAATATTTTGAGTAGTAGAATAGTGATAGTCTCTTAAAATATTAGTGATTCTTAACTATGTCCTAATTGTGTGAATAATTACCCATTGCAAAGAAATCTAAATTCTTTTTGTTCTGGTCTCGTTTAATCTCTGGGTGCTGGCACCATTATCACTTCAAAACAACATACAAGGGTTTGCATTTCAGCCTATGGAGTATAAAGACAGTCTGTGGCTACTATTGAGATGCTAACTCCTTATGCAAGATTAGATTACTAGGTTAATTATAATGGCAAATATATTTTACTCATCTAATCCTCATGATTCATTTTGAAATATTCTACTAAACACTTAGAATAAAGTAATATCTATATTTTGGAAGCTTTTCTGGAATTAGCAGAGGAGGACTGTTCCCCACTCATTTATGAGATCAATATTATTATGACTTAAATCAAAACAAAGACTTTACAAGAAAGCAGCACTCCAGACCCAACTCTTCTCTGCATAGACACACATCCTCAGACTTGTTTTGCCATTTGAGGCAGGATCTCACTGTATGTCTCAAGCACTCTTGAATTTGCTGTGTAAGCTAAGTCTGGCCTTGAACTCTCAATGTCTCTTGCCTCTACCTTCTGGGTACAGGGATCACAGGCAGGGGGCACCACACCTAACCAGTACTAGTGAACTGCATATTGAAATTTATGAGAAAGTTTGGGGAAATTGGCCAGACAGTAAAGTTCCCACTACACAGCATAAGGACCTGCCTTTGGCAACCTAGAACCCATGTAAAAGCAGAATGTGGTGGCCTGAATTTGTAATCTCAATACTGGCAAGGGAGATGCAGGTGGATCACTGGAGTTAACTAGTCTAGCATATCTCAAAAAACCTGACTCAAAAAATAAAGTGGAGAGGAATTGAGGAAGGTATTCAACATTGACCTCTGCATACACATGCATGCATATTTGTGTATGCACACACACTATACACACACATATATACAAAACAACAACACAAGGAATTAAGAAGGATAATCCATCATGCCCACATTTATTTGGTTGAACAGGTTGCAGAGATGGTTCAGTGGTTAAGAGCACTTGCTGTTCCTACAGAAGACCTGAGTTCCACTTCCAGGACCAACATGGTAGCTCATAACTATCTGTACCTTCAGTTCTCAGGGATACAATGCCTTCTTCTGACTTCTGACTTCTGTAGACATCAGGCATAAATATAGCATGCATAGTATGCATATATTGATGCGGGCCAAACTCTCAAGTAAATTCAGAAAAGAAAATATTGCCAGGTGTTGAGGTACACACCTTTAATTCTAGCACTCAGAAGGCAGAAGAAGTTGGATCTCTGTTGTAGGAGCCCGTTTGTTCGTTTCCCAGCTGCCCAGATTTCTGAAATAATCACACAGAAACCATATTATTTGCAATACTGTTTGGCCAATAGCTTAAGTGTTTTTCTGGCTAACTCATATCTTAAATTAACCCATCTTCATTAGTCTTCAGAGTGAGTTCCAGGACAACCAGGGCTACATAAAGAGACCCTCAATCAAAAAGAACTTAAAAATATTTTAATTGCAGTTACTTACTTAAATAAGTAGATAACTTATTTGTGGTGTGTGTGTGTGTGTGTGTGCGTGCGCACATGTTTGCCAGAGCACACACATGGAAGTCAAAGGACAGCTTGTAGGAGTTTGTTCTCTCCTCTGCCATGTGGATCTCAGGATCAAACTCAGTATGATCAGCTTCACCAGTAAAGCCATTGTCAACAATTTTAAAGAAAATGCTTTTCTATTTTGAACTTCAAATTAAATCTTCTGCTAAAACACTGCAACAACTGTTTAATAGTATCATCAAATAGAAAAGATTATTTTACACACACACACACCACAAATGGGCCACAAATCCTTTAATTGTTTGTTTTTTAGATTATTTCAAGTTTTTATCAAATTATTGGCTTTCTATTTTGATATTTATCAGAAACCAGCATTATTCCAAAATAAGATAAATAATGCACATAGCTAATGCTCCTCCCTGTTTTGCTTAAGCAGATACACATCCAGTGGAATGGCAGTCAGATTCATTTTCCACAGCACATGTGTTTAGTAAAGTATGAAAGCTCCTCTGGGGGATTTCAGGCTCTGGGGGCTGAAGCACAAATGTAAAAATGCAATTTCTGGTCTCACTGAAACTCAGAACAAAGAAGTCAATACTGTAGCTCATGGCAGAGCTCACTTATATTAATCAACTCTGCTGCAGTGATCGTGAGTGCCTTGCTTCATGTTGCTTCCCCTTTTAGGAGTTTTACAACTCTGTCTTGCTGTCTATTTTAGATGCACATAACTAATCCTATGAAGTAAGAGAATGTCATAAATTTCAAATGAAACTAATGGTGAGGGACAATTTGGGCATTCTTCTTCCCAATTTGACTGTTAGTATTTTAACTTCCCATTAGTTTAAGAGTGTGTTGTTGCTCTTCTATGAAAAATGGAGATGCCTTTATAGATCACAACATAGCAATTTAAATATTATCCTCACTAACTTACATAATTAGGATTCACAGAAGTACCTAATAGCAAATGCAGTTTTGCAGTACTTCTGTTTTTACTCTATGTTCTATGATTTTTAGTATTCACAGCATCAGTTTTCTTTATAAATTTCAATCTAAAAGCAAACAGAGAACTCAGTGAGGTCTCACACATGTTTCCAGGTCTCTAAAATCTGTATTGACTTTCTTCCCCAGATTTATTGAATTTCTCTCTAATATTTTCATTTGTTCCTCCTTTACCTCCAGAGAAACCAGACTAAAATTAACCACCTGTTTTCACTCATTCGTGGGCATCTTACTGGAATACAATTATATTCATTTCTAAGACTGCTTTAACTCACTTGTAGTTATTATAGTAAAAGTCTGCAGAGGGGCCATCAATGGGGTAAATACTATGGCAGGTGGCAGCTTGTGCATTGTAAATGGTTGCAAGCTTGCTATGACCATTAGCAGCTCCAATGCCTGTCTGAACTGGCCGAGGAGCTGACCAGAGTGCTGAAATGTTTGGCTCCACATACGAACAAACAGGACAGCGCTTCCTCTAGGCGTTTATTTGGTTGCAGAACTGAAGCTAAATCCAGAGGACAATTCTCGGTACTCATCTTTTTTCTCCAGCCAGCAGCCATACGAATTATTAAGACATTGTCCCTCGGCTCCAAACCTACCTTTGCGTATTTTGTTTGCCACGCCGGAAATGGTAGTCACAGCCTGGATTCCTGTGAGGGCTGTTTGTCATGCTTGCCCGCAGGAGACAGAGTGTCTGGATAAGGGAGAAGGGCTTCACTTTCTTCACTTTCTCATTTGCTCCCCTTGGACTTGTGCTCTGTGAGGTTCTTAGGAGTGGCATGCCTTAGAAAGATCTCCACTTGCAATGGTGGTATCCTCTTCCTTCAGTACATTTTTTTCACTTTCCACTTCCCAAGATGGTGGAGAAACTACCTTTGTGCATTGAATAGTGTGCCCCCCAAAAATCCATGTCTTCCCAGGAACCCAGAATATGGCTTTGTTTGGAAAAAGGATCTTTGCTGACAAAACAGTTATGATGTGGCTTACTGGGGGTAGGGTAGGCCCTAAATCCAGTGACTCGTGTCCTTACAAGAAGGCTGTGTGAAGGAGTGACAGAGACAGGAATAAAACACATCATTAGCCAAGAAATGCCAGCAACCACAAGCAACCACAAGTGAGCAGGGAGGGCATGGGAGAGATTCCCCCTCAGGGTCTGCAGGAGGGCATGCCTGCTGACCCCTTAAAGTTATGAATTCTAGCTTTTAGTTTAGGCAAAGGTAAAATTCTGTTATTTTAATCCATGGCATTTGTGGCAATTTGTATGGTGCCCTTCAGAAATGAAAATACTGCCTTGTATAGGCCCACCACAGCCTTAAGAAGATAGCTAGCATCCTTGCTTTAGAGCATGGATCTAAAACTCCTCTCAGTACCTCCTCTTGGTCCATAAGACCAGTCAAGAACAACTGCTTTTTGAAAGTCTGATTATCAGATCTATGGGCCCTTCCTCTAGCCTTGGTTAAGAACTAAAATCCCTCACCTTTATTCATCCATCTCCACATCCTGATTCAGGGGTACAGTTACTCTTCTGGGGGCTGCCACCTTCTCTTTCCATCTCTTTGTTTTCTGTTAACTTCATTTTGATTCACATTAAATTTTCTCCTTTCAGTCCCCTGTCTAGAACCTGACTACTGTGTAGTTCCTTGCCAGGTCTTCATATCAATGCCCAGTGATATCACACTCTTGTCTCATCCCTTCTCGGTTGACTTTGGTGGCATGTCCACTTCCCCCAGCCTCTCTTCACCTTCACAAGCAGGCTGCAATCCTCTAGTCTCCTTTCTTCCACAGTGTTCTCTTTCCTTCCCCTCCCTTTTCTTCTGGCAGTTTCATCTGTTATTGTCTTTAAAATCCAGGCATATGCATCAGCTCCCAAGTACTTACCTTTGGCCCAGACTCCTGTCTGCTGACTTTCATCCTGGTACCCACTTCTCCCTTGGCCATCTGATTGATACAGAAGCCAAACTCCATTCTCTATCCCTCACACCAGTTCCTGCTGCTTCTTTATCCTTCCTCTACTCAGTGGATACTATCTCACTTTCTTATCTGCCTACATCAGGAAGTCCTTGTACCTTTGGCTTCAAACTACAACCGGAATCTTACCACTTTTCACTGTGCCTACTGCTGCCCCACAACAATTGTCTGAAAGCTTGAAGTGCCAAAACTGCCCCTCTTTGGTGTTTCTGTTCCTGTCCTTGTCCTTCTAAGATCCAGCAGTGTAGTCAGAGCTGTGCCCGGAGTGACATCACATCACTCTGCTCAGGACTCTGCAAAAGCCAAAGTCCTTACCTGAATCATTGCCTTTGTGAGTTCTCCCTGAGATCCCTTTTGTTACTGTATCCCATCTCACTGTTGGAGTCCTCCTGTTCCTCTGATATACCATGTGTGTGCCTCACTTAGGGATTCCACTCTTCCTGCTTCTTGTTCCATATAACCTTTCGAGTGACTCATACCTCCTATGATTCTCATCTCATTAATTATCTGATTAGAGCTACATCCAGATCGCTTCCTCAGCCTTTATTCTATTTTTCTATATTTTCTATTTTTTACAGTATAGATCACCTTCAGTAAAATATATGCTTTGTTTCCTTCTACTGTTAGCAGGGACCTTCCTTGTCATACCTGAAGCATACACGACACAAAGCAGAAGTCTTTCAGTGCACACCTAACACTGAAAGAATGAAGATGTTCAGAGATTAACAAGAGCTCAAGAGATATGCTGTACCCTTGAACTAATATAGGCTTCCCAAAATGAAGACACAAAGGGATTAAAGGCTAATAGAAAAAAACTAAACAGTTTAATGGAAAAGTAAGCAACTCTAATACTTGACTTCTTAGGAAAATTGGTGATCACTTCAGAAATGAAATGCCTAGCACGTTTGGAAGCTTCTTCAAGAGTAAAATGGGGCTGCTAAATGCGAGAATTAAGCTTTTTGCTTAATTCTGGCATTGGACAATGATACAATCTTATTTCTCTTGTAAACCTAAGTGTTTCGTATACAGTAACCTCTGCAAGTATAATGGCTACTAAACACCATTTAGCAAACATCAGTGATTTTACAAAATCAGAGTTTACAAAGTCAAAATCTAAATATAACAAGTAAATGATTGTTTTCAAGTGACACATTCATTCAGCACCGTGCTGAGTGGGAAAGAACTGACCACATAAGCACCGTCTTGAAGCACTTTTACTAAACCTGAACGACACAGAAAAGATAAACATGGTTCCCATACGTGGGGGACATCCAAAGTGGAAAAGCATCTTGTAATTTAAAATAATTATATTTAAATGGGAAAAAATTGAGAATTGATTCCATAAAATATACAAAGAGTACTTAAGGAGGCCTTTAAGGGAATCAGTTTTCTTAGGAGAATTAATTTTTATATGGCTCTGTTAAGATCAATCATTTTTAAAATTCTTTATACTATTTTTGGATAAAGTGTCTCATTGTGAAATTCTAGTTGGCCTGGAACTCACTATGTAGAACAGACTGGCCTCAAACTTGCAGCAATCCTCCTGCCTCTGCCCCTTGAATGCTGGCATTATAGGCATTTGACACAACCCATAGCTAAAATATTTTGTTTTTGAAGTCAGTAAAGCATCTAAAGATCCTTTTAAACTTTATAGAAAACAAAGTATGCAAAAGTCAGACCTGCAGAAAAGGTCATTCACACTTGGGTTATACAACCAAGTAGGAAAATGTTAAAGCTATTTGTTTTTCTTAGGTTTTTGAAAGTGTTTGATTCTACAGAGCACAGGAAATCTTTTTGGGGTGGGCTTTGCTCCCATTTGATTGACAGAGGGGAAGTCAGCAAATGATCATAAGATGAGAAAGCAGCATTAGGCTATTTTAAATAGGGTTTTTTAAATTCTTGGTTTTTTGAAATAATGGTGATATATGATGATCATTACTTGACAGTTCCAGAAGTGAAATGGGACTGATGTCATCCACGTAAGGACAGAAGATGCAGTGGTAAGAATATGGGGACAGAGAGATCGGGGATGGAGACAAGGCCAGATTAGACATGGACCACAGAGGCAGAAGTTGCTCTTAGGAATTGAGTTTAGTGTCTGTGTTTATGTAAAGTTTCTGGTCACAGTGGCTCTTCATGTTCTGTTCCTCGCCATATTTGTACTAGATGGTTTTATGTCAACTTGACACAGGCTGGAGTCATCTGACAGAAGGGAGCCTTCAAGTGAGAAATGCCTCCATGAAATTGGGTTGTAAGCAAGTCTGTAAGGAATTTTCTTAATCAGTGATTGATGGGGGAGGGCCCAGCCCATGGTAGGTGGTGCCATCCCTGGGCTTTTAGTCCTGTAAGAAAGCAGGCTGAGCAAGCTGTGGAGAGCAAGCTAATAAGAAGCTCACTCCATGGCCTCTGCATCAGCTCCTGCCTCCAGACTCCTGCCCTGCTTGAGTTCCTGTCCTGACTTTGATGATGAACAGTGATATGGAAGCATAAACCAAATAAACCCTGTCCTCCCCAACTTGCTTTTGGTCATGGTGTTCCATCATAACAATAGAAGCCCTGACTAGGACAATAGTCTCTTCTCCAGAGTGAAATATTCATATGCTGTAAAGACTAATTCAGTTTTCCTTAGGTTGCCTTGTTAGCACTTAACCCTTAAGGGTAAGAAAGAATGTGTTTTTGGTTTCTAGCCAAAGTCTCACATTGTGTTTTGCTATTTGACCTAGTGATGATACAGATATAAAATCTGACTTTCCTTGTGACTATTGCCTTGGGAGTAGACCTGTTCCTGTGCATGGATGCAATTAATATTCAGTACCCTAGGTAGAAGTCCATAAACCTAGAAGTTCCTCTTGTCCTATAGCCAACCACTGAGCTTAAAAACTCACAACTTAGACATTGCATTGAATTGTACAATCAAGAAAGAAATGACAAAAAAAGAAAGGAAGGGAGGGAGGAAGGGAGGGAGGAAGGAAGGGCTCAAAGGATGGAGAAGAACGCCATCATTTATTTATTTGCTGTGAGTGAATTAGTTTAGCAGCTCTTTTCTCCCACGACAGTAAAGACTTTACTGGAAAAATAGAAAGGAAAGCACTTTTTTCAGTGGTTCTCTTAACATCTTATGTTGTTCTTCCTAGTCTGCTTGTGCATATGTGCATGCACGTGCATGCACACACACACACACACACACACACACACACACACACACACCAGAGTTCCTTGAAGTAAAAACCTGCCTCCAAGCCTTTTTCTCAGCACTCAGAGCTACTATGCACCAGCTGAATTCTGGCTGAAACACAGAGCATCCAGTACAGTGATGCTCTAGTAGTCTAGCTTTTTCCATGCTCTGTGGGGAACCTGAGCATCAATAAACTCCCTGGCCCCAAAGCTGCTCCTCCCCAGAGCCGTGGAGTACCTGTGCAGGTGTTCAGGGAAGCTCTAACACCTCCTTTCTAGAGTGCACAAGCAAGGGAAACAATGACGTGGGCATTCCATAGGGATAGGGCCCAGGGGATTTTGTCCCCATGCTCAGGTGGTGCCAAAGTAAACACAGGCAGCTGCTTTCATTGCCATCTCCAGGAACCTGGCAAAATGAAATATTTACCAAGTAAAACTTAGACAAAGCAGAAAGAGAAAGCATGTTATTTCCTGGCAGTGAGGGGGGAAGCGCACAGGAGCCCTAGGTAGCTCTGTTTCAGAATCTTATTGGCATTCTGAGGGTCAGACACTTAACTGAGGTCTGGGGAAATTCTTTGCTCTCATCAGTGTAATAGGAAGGAAGCCTATTTGATACATTGGCTGTGCTTTTAATTGCACCAAAGTTCTACAAATGTGCTCATCACATTGCCTGGTTCCTGCAACAGGCTGGGCAGACAAACAGACATGCTTATTAGAGTTTTCCTTTGTAGGCTAAACCTTAGGGGACATGGCCATGGTAGTCCCTGGGGAGAGTGAGTCTTAGTTCCTTGACCCCACCTATGCTCTCAGGATGGGGCACACCCAATCTAGCCACTCATCACTTTTTCCATTCTAGAAGGGAAACTGCAGCATCACTGCTGTGAGGGCTGAGTTCTGATTCTAGGTTACATTCTTCCATTCTTTAATTTCAAGTAAACAAGTATTTACCGGGCAGATGTAGCTTTAAGGCTACAGAGAGCAGCAGCAGTGCTGGAACCCACGTGTATCTCTGACTCATAAGCAAGATCACCACTTATGTCTACAACTTAAACCATTCCGGTATGGCTGAGCCACCTGCTTCCTCAAGGGATGCTGAGTTCTGGTAAGGATTTGGGAGCAACTGTGCACCTGTTGCACTAAGGTATAGATGGGGAACATGACTGCTTGTACTTTTCCATCTTGGGGTTAAAATAATTCCTCACGTGAGTATTTCACTGACTCTACAGCAGCCTTTAAACACACAGGGTAGACATGTCTAATTTATAGATGGTGTTCATTTCTTTTTCTTCTTCTTCCACCGATAGGCAAACAAGAGGGAATAAATGACCCCAATTTTGCCACAGTACTTACAGAGTAGCTACCAGGCATGACCGGGTTTCTTTTTTGATCGCTCTGACTTTCCATATGACTATCCTCCTCCCTCTAGCCTACGTCTAAGGACATTAAATACCTGGAAGTCATTGATTCGTTATGAGATGGCTGTAGTCACATTAAACATGCCTATAAATGTCAAAGGGCAGAGCTCACGAGATCTAAGGAACAGAGATTCTGTCTCTAATGACTGGGGGAAATCAAGTCCTAAAGGAAATCCCTGTTTTGCTCCACAGAGCTGTATTTTTCTAGATCCTGGCACTTCCTGTTAAGGCTTGAATGTGGCTCATGGTTTAAGAGCTTGCCCCAGAGTACTGGCTGGGAAGTAGTGGAATATGGAAGGAATTACATCACTGGGACACTGCCATCGGAGGGTTGATGTTGACCTCCTAGAGGGAGTTTGCATTCACAATAGTGGGTTACCATAAAAAGAGCAAGTCTGGCTCCTCCCTGGTCTTCAACTTACTGTCTTACCCTGGCATCTCTTCTTCATACAGCCATTTCCTTCCTGCTTCTCCGTCGTGTTGTGACATGGCTAAAGGGGCACTTGCCAGATGCTGAACAAATGGAGCTACATTTTTGGAGCCTCTTCAACTCCAAGCTAAACAAATTTCTTTGTTTTATTAAGTAGCTAGATTATGGTATTTTCTTATAGTAATGGAAAATGAACTAATGAACTAATGCATCTCCCTACTCTATGCTCAGCTCAGACTCAAACACAAGGCTCTTTTCATAACCTTTAGAGTATCTGATGATCTGTCCCTAGTCACTTTTCTTAATTCTCTCTCCCTGATTCTGTTTAGCTACCCACCTTCCCTGCCTTTCTCTACCAAGAGCCCTTGCTCTTACATGTTGTTCTCTGTGTCTGAGCCCCTGGGTAATAGCATGACTTACATCCTGGCCATAGTCAGCTCTTATTCAAGCTTCATCTTCCAATCACCATTTCCTGGACCACTTGTCCTAGAATACCTCCCACACTCGGTAGCGCTGAATCATCCCATTGGGCAGCCATTAGCTATGTGTAGTTGTTGTGACTCAACGTGTTCCTTTCCTGTTTTGAGAACGTCAGTATAAGACATCAGCATGAACTGCTCTGAGTCTTGTTTTTGATTTCTAGCACTCGCTGCTGCATGAAAGTGTTTTCCTTTGTTTCATTGTGACAACAGAGGAGGAAAGTCTGCACAACCAGGGACTTAGTGTCTTATTTAGTCTCTGATTTTGAGCTCCTAAAATAATGGTTGATAAATCACAGACTCTTAATAAACATTGAATGAATGATCTTTAATCCCCAGGGAAAGAAGTAAGAGTCATGGCGAGGGGTCTGCTGCTCTTCCCCACCCCAGCACCATGTCTTCCAGGCCAGGCTTCCTGGAAGGAACTCAGCTCATGGCTTTGCCTACTGAGTTCCTCTCTCATGATTCTCAAGTCCCGGTGGAAGAGGCACATTCACAGATGGCCCTTTTCAAGTCTGGCAGTTGCTCAATGCTGGGGAACTGTCTGCCAGAATGTCATTGGTCAATTAATGGAAGTGAGTGACTGCCTCTCTGCTATTAAAGAGTAGGAATTGCATGTGTCAGGGTTTGTTTTTCAGCTGAGTGTTCTTCATAATGGGGATTATTTGGATTCTCCTGGGGCATCTGGTCTGCCAAAGGGTCATAGGATGCTAGTGGTGACTTGGGGGCAGAATCTAGGAGTACTGAACTCTTTCTGGGATCAACAGAAGACACCCTGGGTCTGCTTACCTTTTCCTCCTGCAGAGCAGAGTTTATGAACATGGTGTCAGTGTAGGGCCCAAGTAGCCAGTAACTCATCAAATCCTGTCTGTTCTCAGCTTTCCCTTCCTGAATTATCCTCCAGTAAGTCTGACTCAGTCTTTGCAGCCCACCTCATCTGCTCCACAATAGGTGTGCCCCAAGATGCCAACGTTCTGCAGGGGTCAGCTTCCAGACCCACTGATACCCTGACAGGAACAACAGCTTGTGGCCAGATTATACATCATGGTTCTGAGAAACCAATAAGCAAATGCACAGTCAATATAAATATGTTTCAAATACATTTATGCATGTATGTATTTGCGTATGTATGTATGTATGTACCTTGTTCATTAAATAATTGTCACAATAAGAAACTATATCAACTTCACTGAGTAGCATTAAGGAAGGCTTGGATAACATATTTATCCTGTATTGGGTGAGATGTCTATTATTAGACTTTTTTAATTCTGGAATTAATCTGTAAATTTAGTACAGTATTAATAGAAATTTCTTTGAAAAACAATGGCCAAGCAATTCTAAAGTTTCACTGGAAAAGAAAGAAGATTAAAATAATAAAAAATATACCTGAAAAGGATGCGTCATGAAGGGAACATGCATTGGTATAAAATATAGCAAGAGGATAAAAAGTCAAACTACTAAAGCTAAAAGCTAAGAATAGATGAGCAGGACAGAATACATGTAAGAACCTCGTGTCTTGTATGAGGAATATTTTAATAACTGTTTCTGAAATATTTGGTAGCTAGTCACACCTCAGACAATATTCAAAACAAATTACAGAACTAAATGTTGAACAATTAAACTAAACTAATTCTCCTACAGATGCATACTTTAGAAGTTCAACAGGGCCTTAATAGATTTGCCTACAGGGTGGGAAATACGAACAAAGAACCTAAAGTAGGTTATATAAAATGATTTAGTGGCTTAGCTAGTCATGGCAAAAACATTCACCATTGATAGGATCATCTTAGAAAAATACTGATAGTGCACCAAAAGCTTCTGTTTCTCATAATATTCAATAAGCAAAAGACTGTTAGTGTCTTGTGTCTGCCTTCCAAATGGCTACAAACTGAGTGAGTTGAAATTTCTCTTCTCTCTGTTATAGAGGCCAGAAGCCCTACATAGTGGTGTTAGTGGAGCCACAGTTTCTCCAACAGTGACCCTTTAATTGTCCTCTAGGGTGGGTGGGTCTAGGACCCCTCAGCTTCTGGCTGTTGCTGGAATCACTACTGCTTCCCTTCCGTGTCTTTTCTGGCCTCTTTTGCAAGGACAGTTGTCCGTGGATCTACAGTATTACCTCATAGTCCAGGTGGGCTTCATCTCAATATGTTAACCCAATCACCTATTTTTCCAGCTACAATAGCCTTCACAGATTCTGGTGGCTAGAGCACTGACATGCCTTTCTGGAGGTGACCACCAAACCTGCCATCAGCCCAAAATGAGAATGGCACAGGATGAAGATTTTCATGAGAAACATTTGGTTTTAAAGCAGTCAGATGCAACTTAAAACAGCAAAACATGTTTTTCATTCATTTCAACACCAATATCTGTATAGGGGAGAACACAGAAAAATAGAGAAACTTTTTAGTCTTCCTGGATTCAGTGATTTTTTAAATTGCCAAAATTAGGTTTTCCTTTTGACCTCAGGAATTCTCAGCACACACTGCTAAGATTAAAAAAAATAAAAACAACCTAATTGCCCAATGACAGGAGACAGGTCAGGTGAATTATAGCCCAATGCAAATTAAAGTGGTAGAATAATATTTAAAAGCTAGAGAAAATTTCAATATCAAAGCAAGTTATGAAAATATCCACCTCTGGATAGAGATGATGGACTGAATGCATTTCCAGTCCCCTCTCTCCTACCCTATAGCCTAGTCCATGCCCTGGTTAATAGTTCAAAACACCATTTAAATTATAAATGGTTGATCTAGAAATGTCACAGAAATCCTCAGGGGATAGAAAAGAAGAAGTGAAGGCAAAGACAGCATGGGGACTGAGGCTGTGTCACAAGTTATGACTCGCGTGTGGTTAGCAGGCAAGCTAAGAGTTGGAAACACACTGTCCACCCCTACCTGGGAGAAAGGGCAGCTATAGCTGTCTGTCACGGACAGTGGTCAGATGGCAAGATGGAAAGCCCCAGAATCCAGCATCTGTGCACAACTGGAAATCCAGCACCACTGAGAGCAAATGATAGGCAAACTAGTTCAGCAGTTTGTCACCACTTTGGGGCTGTAGCACAGGCAATCACAAAGTCCTATTAAAAAAAAAACAGAAAACACATAGGAAGACTCACAGGGCCACATCCTGACCTAAAAGGAATCTGTAAGAGTGAATCTGTGTGATTGTTTTTGTTGTTTTCAGACTTACTTTCACTCTTAAAACTTACTAATGATAAACAAGATTTCATTTGTGTGATTATATCTATTGATCAACTATTAGAAACTAAACCTGAGAATGATGTCACTGCTCTGATGATCCTTGTGCTCTGCAAGGCCACGTCCCATTAGCAATCAGGGCAGCAATGTTACTACTTACCAGGCAGCCCCTGCAGAAGGTCACTATCCATTCATGACTTTTGAGAATGAAGCCAAACAACAGCTTTCTGCTGTTATAGAACCTCACAGTGTCCTTGAATAATCTTGGGGATTTCCTGGGGATCCCCAGGTCTGAGAACTACTCCTCTCGAAGGTGTGCTAACAGCCGAAACCCAATCCACATTGGGATGAAGTCTTGTGTGGCTTGAGACAGCCGCTGAGCCAACAAGTAGGGAATTCCACAGTGGAAGAGTTATAGGTGCTAGAGGGATCAGAACAGGGTTTCAAATGCCTGTACTCAGTTTGATCCAACCAGCTTCATGCTCCTGCCTCCGCATAGTCGAAATGCTGGAAGCAGAATTGCTGATTGTTCAGAATCTGGATTGTAGAAATATATCTCTCTGTCTCTGTCTCTGTCTCTGTCTCTCTCTCTCGTGTGTGTGTATGTGTGTGTGTGTGATTCTGAATTTCCAAATTATTTTCCCAAGATATCTGCTATGAGGTAATATCTTCTTCTTAAAAAAGAACTTGAAACGGGGGTGGTTTTAAGAAGAGTTTTTTAGGGGGCAGAATAAAAAGTGAATATAATAAAAATACAAAGTATAAAATTTCAAAGATTTAATAAAATATATTTAAAATTCTTTTCTCCAGTATTTTTATTGTGATACAGTCAGCATAGCATGAAATTTTCCATTTAATCATCTGCCACAACTGTAATCATGGCCCTTCTTCATAATCCTTATTTTGTAAAAACTGAAACCTTTTGTGCTTTCAATAACAGCTTTCTATTCCTCCATTCTCCCTGCCTTGGGGAGCTGAGTCCTTTCATAGTAAGTCTCTCTGCACAATCCCTTTATGCCAGACAGTTGCAGAAAGTCTAGATGATGCCCAGGCTACTGGGTGGTGCTGTCTTTTACCAAAGATTCATTTCCACCACACACTCACAGTTTCGCTAAAAGGTAGTTGATATGGTACTTCACAGGGTGAGCTCTGGAGTGGGCCTGCTCAATTTGGTATTTTTCTCTCTTGAGACAAAGGCTTGCTGTGTAACCCATTTTGGCCTGACACTCACTGTGGAGAGGATAGATTGTTGCTATTATGGGTACCAGTATGCAGTGAGTGTACAGTGTTTTTAAATCTATGGGAAGGATCTGAAAGACATGTGCAAGTTTTAGAGAGGAGGAACAACCCAGGAACTGGTTATGGTAGTGATGATGAGGGAAATGCTGAAGGTGGGGGCTTTGTGGAGAAACAGAAGTGTGTGTGTGTGTGTGTGTGTGTGTGTGTGCATGTGCGCATGTGTATGTGTATATATGGGAGTGTAGTGTATGTGAGTGTGTGTGTATGTGAGTGTGTGTATGGGTATGTGAGTGTTTGTGTGTGTTCACACGTGTGGGCTGTGTGCTGTGGGAGCTTGTGTGGAGCAGCTTTAAAACACTATGTGACATTACTAGATATACACTATTTTGTGAACCACCAAAAGCAAGAACACACACTCAGCATACACACGCCACACTTGTCAGAATAACTCCCATCCATATGTAGAGGCTACTTTCTCTATTTGTATAAAATGTGTGTATCATTGAATATATCAGATGTCATTTGTTATAAAGTTATTGGTTTTAAATATCACCTTTAAAGATACAATATCATTCAGCTGTGGGTTCTATGGTTCAACATGATGATCAGGGCATTTACACAAAAATGTCATGACGGGCTCTTCCTCCGTGTCAGAGTGTTTGCACAGCCTCTTCAGAACCTGGAGTTTGATCTGAAAGATGGAGGCCATAATGTTTATTTTATCAGATTGAAAGAGTTTGTAAAAAAAAATATAACGGGGAACATAAAATGCTAATACATGCCTGGTATAGTATGCACTAAACCAACTGAATTTGTTTTGGTTTTCTTTTTCTTTTTCTTTTCATTTGTATATTTGTAGTGAGTGAGTGTGTGTGTGTGTGTGAGAGAGAGAGAGAGTGAATGTGTGAATGTGTGTGTGTGTGTGTGGTGCATGTGCATGTGTTCATAGGCATATGTGTACCTGCACATGTGGGAGCTTGAAATTCATGTTAGGAGTCTTCCTTGATGAGTCGTCCACATTATTCTTTGAACCAGGATCTCTTAATCAAATCCAGAGTTGACCGAATGACTCATTTGTCTAGCCAGCATTATCTAGGGTTCTCTGTCTTCCACCTTTGGAGACTGGAGTTATAGGCATGCCACCACCCAGCATTTCCATGGGTTTTAGGGATCTCGCGGAAGTCCTTTGCTCATACAAAAAATGCACTAACTGCTGAGCCATCTCCCTAGTCCATTGGTTTTTTTTTCAATGAATTTTAATTTTCAGTTGAAGCAGGCAGAGCCTGGTGCACAGTATGTATTATACTCTGTAATCCATTTAGAAATAAAGAATCACTCTCTGCAAACGTGAATGATGTTTTAAGATGGTTGTGAGCCTTGCTTTAGGCCACACCTGGTGAGTAAACTTCACCCTGAGAACTACTGCTTTCAACCCAAGTGTGGTTTTTGTATTAGTTAGCATGACATCACTGCAAGTATCTAAGAGGATTTTGAAGGAAGGGTTTCTTTTAGGGGCACTCCAGATGTTGTACTCCGTGGTCAGCTGACCCTGTTGTCTGTGAGTCCACGATCAGACAGAGGGCAGCATGGCACCAGTGTGTGGTATAGCAGAGCTGCTCACCTCACGGGGGCCAGAAAGCAGACGACGGCAAGAAGGAAAGGAGGACCCTGGCACAAGGCTGCCCCTAAGGAAGAAGTGACTACGTCTTCCAGATAGGACCTGCTTGGGAAAGAAGCATCACTTCTGACATGCCATCAATTATGCATCCACCATTGAATGTCTACATTCAGGGACAGTAGAGATAAACCTGGAGGACTTGCAGGTGGAGGCCCTGTGAAGGCCCATCGGCCAGGGCTTTCCTCTTCCTGTCGGGCTGGGGTGAGCTCTAGAAGGGAAGACCTCCACAAACAAAATGCGTGTTCTTACTCTGTGATTCCACAGAAACTCACTTGATTAGCTGTCAGCTTCCTACAGACACAGCTGCCATGGGAAGGGAGACACTTGTGCCCATTTGGAGTGCCTTTGGGAGACTTTGGTGGACAGCAGGTGTGGGGGCAGGGAAAATGCATCGTGACAGGTGGAATAGCAGTCTGAGAACTTGACCAATGAGCTGTTCAGGGCACAGAATGAGAGAGAGGGGCTTCTTTTAGTCCCCATTCAGCTGTGCCTTCACTGTGTATAGATGCATGTCTTGTGAGTCTGTACATGTCTGTGTGTCTTGTGAATCAGGATATAGCCTTACATGTTTTTTTAAAATATTTTTTAAATTCTTGAAGAATTTCTTACAGTGTGTTTTGATCATAATCATTCCTTTCCATCAGCTCCCCACAGACTCACCCCTACCTCCACACCCACCCAACTTTGTGCCCTCCCCTTTAAAAAAAACTCATCCAGTCTGCGTCCAGCGTGTGCTGGCCAAATACTCAGGTGTAGGGCTTGTCTTGAAACATGGCTGTCCCATCGGAGGTCATAATTTTAACTGAAACTGACCCTGCTCCTCCCAGAATCTACTAATCACTAGTAGCTCCTCAGCTAGGAATCAGACTTTCTGCCCACCTCCCCGCCACCTCCCCTCCACATCCCCCACCCCATCTCCATGCTGAGATGTTTTTCTAGCTCCAGCTTGCCCAGGTTTCCGGGTTTTATGCATGTTGTTGCAACCACTGTGACTTCATTTCTGTAGCTGTCCTGCTCTCTCCGGGATAAAATTTTCTTATTGTCATCCACCACCTCCGGCTCTTCAAGCTTCCTTGATGATCTTTGAGTCTTGGGGAAGCCTTTTGAGATGCATTGTTTGTGTTTTAAAAGGTGGAAGGGAGTTAGCTTCATTCTCAGTAGAATACCTGAGCAACATTACCCTACGAGCAAAGTTCTCTAAAATAAAAACTACAGTAGCAACCTTGGCTAGCTACTCCAGGTGTGGTTTGCACTTGAGCAAAGAAACAGCATAGTGTGCTCACGTGTGTGTGCAAGCGAAGCAAGAAAAGTGCATTCTGTGCCTTTCTGTGTCTGTCTACTGCAGTGTGGAGTAGTGAAAAGGGGCCAAAAGCTGAGTGATGGAAAATGAAAGGAAATGAATAATGAGCATCTCTCCTGGTTCTTCCCGTGCAGATCTATTTGGAACCACGGGTGAGTGATGCCGTTAGAGTTGAGCTGCTGAACACTAGTGGGACACTCCCCTGCTGCACGTTGGCCATCCGCTGAGACAACATGGAAGACTCCTACAAGGATAGGACCTCACTGATGAAGGGTGCCAAGGACATTGCCAAAGAGGTGAAGAAGCAAACAGTGAAGAAGGTGAGCCAGGCAGTGGACCGGGCCCAGGATGAATACACCCAGCGGTCCTACAGTCGGTTCCAGGATGAAGAGGGCGACGATGACTACTACCCGCCCGGAGAAACCTACAGCGGGGAGGCCAACGATGACGAGGGCTCCAGTGAGGCCACTGAGGGTCATGATGAAGAGGATGAGATCTACGAAGGGGAGTACCAGGGCATCCCCAGCATGAACCAGGGGAAGGACAGCATAGTGTCGGTGGGACAGCCCCAAAGAGATGAGTACAAGGACCGCCGAGAGCTGGAGTCAGAGCGGAGGGCTGACGAGGAAGAGCTGGCCCAGCAGTATGAGCTGATAATCCAGGAGTGCGGCCATGGTCGTTTCCAGTGGGCCCTTTTCTTTGTGCTGGGCATGGCTCTCATGGCGGATGGTGTGGAGGTGTTTGTGGTGGGCTTTGTGCTACCCAGTGCAGAGACAGACCTCTGCATACCGAATTCAGGATCCGGATGGCTAGGTGAGTGCTTTATGTCAGTGAGACAGCTCTGAAACCGCTTTTATTTATGGAGCCCAGAGTAAAGAACACTCATCTAGAGCATTGCATTTTTTAATGAGACATCTTACAAGCACACAAAAAAAAGAAAAATTGTGTCATGAGCACCTGTACAGAATCCCACCTGGGTTCTGTAGCTAACTTTTCTGACGATTTCTGCATGTTTTATATACTCATCAATACAACCTATTTGTGAGCATTTTAAAGCAAGTTAGAGAAATGTATTTCAAGCTACTCTAGGAAAAGTCATGTGCCATTTATTGAGAAGGGTGTCACTAATTGATATGTAACTGTTATAAAATCTACGCATGCGCATAGTTCTGACGTCATTAGCGATACAATCTTGTAGGTCACCATTGCGAATACAGCCTTTCATTTACCAACACATTAGTGTATGTCACATGGGTACATAGCAGTACAGACATGCATTGGTGTCTCCTTTACTGATGTCTAAGGTAAGACTGGGGATGTAGTTCAGTGGTAGAGCACTTGCCAAGCTCATGAAGAGCCCTGGTCTCCATCCCCAGTATCTTTAGAGGAAACTCATTTGATAATTTTCTAAATATATGTTGATTCTACGAAACTTGTGAGTGTTGATTTCAGTTATGACATCTAATACTGTCACTTAGTTTCACAACACTGGTACTTTTTTCCCTATGATCTATGAGAATGTTTGCTTGTTTTTTTTTTCTAATTAGCTTTCTACATAGAATTTTCTGTAGATGATATTAAATTTGTTTCCGGGGTTTGTATCTTCATTTCTAAACTGGACAAACTTCATTCTCTAATATGATTTTAAATTTGACTTCAAATGTTATTAATAATTCAATTTTATGTGTAGAGATATGACTTCTGTAAGGTATCTAGGCAACAGATTTGGTTTTTATATTCAGTTCACCATACACAGAAGGATCTTTTGTGGAGAGAGGTTCATTCTCTTGAGGTAAGCTGGAGGAGCAGACATACACAGTTTAAGGGCCCATGTCAACTACCTGATACAATAAGTCAGAAGGATTTTCAAACACCTCTTAGAAATTCTGCCTCAGCACTGGAGAGAGGGCTGCTCTTCCAGAGAGCCTGAGTTCAATTCCCAATAACCACATGGTGGCTCATAGCCATCTATAGTGGGACCTGTTGCCCCTTTCTGATATAAAGTCATACATGTTGATAGAGCACTCATATCTGCACAAAATAAATAAATCTTTTAAAAAAAGAAATTTTGTCTCAAAGAACATGCTTGTATCGATAAAAATCTTACACAATTCAGAATCTATACACAATCAGAATTTTGCTGTCTGTATTTTCAGTAGACCTCTACAAACTAAGCTTGAGAAACTGAGAACATAGTTGTTTATTAGATAATGTCATAATCATTGATGCAAAGATATTGTGTGTGGCTAGATGTCATTTCTTAGCTTTCTCTCTGGCACCACAAGAGAAAATCACAAAGGAGAAGATTGTGTAATTCCTTTAAAGAGTTTTATTCTTTAAATTAGCTTCTCTGTGTGTGTGTGTGTGAGTGTGTGTTTCCTCCTGTGTAAATGGAAGCACTGGGTCCACAAAAGCAGACTGTGAAGCGTCACAGGTGGGAACTGGCGAATAACTTGCCTATCTTTGCTGATAGACTCGAGTGTGTGTTTAGCCATCAAAAGACAGACCTCACCTTGCTTCAGGGGAGAAAGCTTAGCTAGTCATCAAATTGATTTTTCTCGGCAGATCTCTTATATCTGACACTGTGTTTTGATTTACTGGTTTTCTTTTCCTTTGGTAGGCAGATGTATCAGTATGGGCCTGGTTGGTCAGGAATTTTCAAGATTTGCCAAAGGATGTATCTATCAGTAGAATGTTTCAAATTAGATCCTAAGAATTATAGCCACACCAGTACTTAATCATTGAAGTCTTAAATTTGGAAGGAAACCCTGTTGAAGCTATAGCACTAGCTTTTATGTTAGAGTTAGTGCAGGAAAGCCCACACCAGACTTGCCCTTTTTCCTTTATCTTCATGTGCAACATTGTATAGGGTTCCTGGATCAGTCTGTCACAGAAGCCAGCACCCGATGATGACACACATCTGCAGGTGGCATTGGCAAGTGTAGATAGCAATGTAGAAGAGGCTCCTGGATTGTTTCATCTGTCTGTGAATGCTGCCCTTCAGTGACTTGCAACTGCGCCCTCAGGAGGACTTGTTTTCACACAAGGGTGTGAATCCCTAATGGAAGCTGGTTTTTATGGTTTCATGACTCTGTCTTCCAGACTTGCATTTCAATTATTTTGCCATTGTAATTTCACTCATAATTGTGGTCTAACAGAGTCTCTTTAGACAGCATTTAAATTGTTTTGCCATTTTCATTTCATCGGCTAATGGCTTTGTAATATAATTACCACGCTAAGTCATAGCAATGGGATCAAAACCAGAAAAGAAAGATGCATGACCCATGCTTGGTGGCATTTTGTGGATATGGATTTGCGAAATAAATTTTCATTTGCTACAAAGCATCATGTCAGTTTTCTCAAAGAAAACCAGTTACAAAATATGACCCAGTTTATGTTTAAATTCTTTATGGGTTTGTTTCTCTTTTGTGTTTGCTCAAAGATTGACTTAGGGTAACTCGGGCATACTGTGGGTACATTTGTCTGTGTGCACAGATAACATTGTTAATTGGACTGGAAGAAGGGAGTGTAAATATTTAATTATCTAAGGAGTCATTTCTTGAAGGAGTAAATGTTGTCCTTTAAGGTAATTCACCCTTCGTTGCTAAAGTCAATTTATTGAACATTTATGTATGTGAAGCACACCATTGGGAATATAGGAGAAAACCAGAGAGGAAGACAGAGAGATGGGGAGAGGGAGAAGATTGATCTACCCTCAGAAACTAGAGTCTAGAAAGGAGAAATGGACATGTCTGCAGATTCTCAGGACAAGGAAGCAAGTGTCAGCAGCCAGGGAACCAAGGCAAACTCCTAAAGAGAAGATGGGCGCAGATAAGGCAGGCCCACTCATTAGGGGGCAGGATCCCGAGAGAAGATGGGTGCAGATAAGGCAGGCCCACTCATTAGGGGGCAGGATCCGGAGTAAAGTCTAAAGAGAAGATGGGCGCTAGGCCAGAAGCAGTCAGCAAGGATTACCTCATTGATTCACCTGTAAGAGAGCACTTTGTCAACTAGGAAATGCAGAAAGCAGCTTTTAGCAGGAAGGAGATTCCCATTTTATGCGGTCTCACTTTGGGGTCTTTAGGGAAGGTTGAAATGTCCTTGGGTTATTTCTCTATGGAGGATGAAGTACCAAAGAGTTAGGAGCCATTGTGTTTAAGGTGACAGTGCCAGCGGCCTTCACCAGGGCGACAGTGGTTTTCTGAAAATAATGCTTCAAGACAGAGCCTTGGAGTCTGGAAATGGATTTGCTGGCTACTGCAAATGGCTTTGTACAAACACAGAGAACCGGGTTACAGATTCCTTAAGTCGGCATTTAGGTACGTGACCACAGATGTTAGATTTTCTGCCGTTGGTTACAGGGCAGGGTCTCTCAGATGCCAGTCATCCTTGTCCTTTGCTGAGGCTCAGAGCAAACACTCCTGAAGGTGTCCTCTGGGGCCTGGCTGGCTTCATTCCCACCCAAAGGCTAGTGAGTAAGCACACTGTGTCCTAAAGCTGTAATGAGATGTGGTCATTCTAGCTGCAGCCTGGCCCCAGCTCCAGCCTAGTGCAGAACAGCACCTGCTGGCTGCCCTCCCCTCCCCTCTGCATCAGTGGGGCGGGCCTCGCGCTCATAGACTTTTTTCTTCTTACATCCTAGTGGATCAGAGGACTTCACATCTTTAGCTCTATGGCTCTCTTGTTTAGGGTTCCAAAATTAAGTATTCAGGAATCAAAACATTATTGTGGCCATGATAGATACAAAATTGTTGAAAAACTCAAGAACATCCTTGATAACTAATATTGAATATTTAATCATTAAGCATCCTGTATGTGTTTCTTTGTCCTTTTCAAGGCAAACCGTAACTATGATCTTTAAATCTCACATGCAGTGATAATTTTGAGGACATGATAATTTTGAGGACAGGAGTTTTAAAAAGCATAATTTGGAAAGAACCAGGCTCTAGGGAAACTAAAGGAGTAAACGGTGTTAAGGAAAATGGAAACACCCTCCTCCCAGGGTTCAGGAGACATCAGAGAAGAGGGAGAGGAGAGAGTTTAAGAAATGGAAGATGGATGGCCAGGCGGTGGTGGTGCATGCCTTTAATCCCAGCACTTGGCAGAGGCAGGCGTACCTCTATGAGTTCAAGGCCAGCCTGGTCTACAAGCGCTAGTTCCAGGACAGGCTCCAAAGCTACAGGGAAACCCTGCCTCAAAAAACCAAATAAATAAAGGAAGAAAGAAGAAGAAATGGAAGATGGCGAAGAGTACCATGGGATGCCACCAGAGATTGCATGGTCATTGCAAATCATGAACACATAGCAGCTATGGCTATCTACACAAGAGCAGGCCCTTCATGCTTCTGTCAAGAATAGAGGAGGTGCCCTTGAGGTCACACCTCTTCTTGAGGCAATGTTAACTGCTAAGGTTTGCTAGAGGTGGGAGAAACTAGAGGGAAGCTAATTGGGAAGAAAAGGGGGTTCATAGAGAAAGGGAGAGAAAAGGAGGCAAAGAGGGTTAATAGAGCCATTATATATTGTGTATGTGTATGAGACTGTCAAAAATAAAGAAAAATTTAAGATTAAAAACATATTAGGTGTATATGGGAGAGGGTTATGTTGTATGGATGGGAGATACATGTGTGTGTGGTGCCCGAAGAGTCCAGAAGAGGGCGTCAGACTCCCTGGAGCTGGAGTTAACAGATGGTTGTGAGACAGCCTATGTGGGTACTAGGAACTGAACTTCAGTCCTTTAGAAAAGCAGCCAGTGCTCTCAACTACTCCAGCCCCCAAAAAGTAACTTTTTAAAAATCGAAGTAACAAGGACATTTAATTCAATAGGCGTTAATTGAGCCCCACTGTGAGCGAGGTGTTTGGCAAGGTACGTTGGAGAGTATTTTATGGAGAGTTTTCTGATCTTTTCCGTTTGGGATATTTTTTCCACAGTGTAACTTGAAATGAGGAGAGTTTTAGCACAGCCTTCTCCGTCTGACAGCGAGCACAGTGCTGAGTCTCTCGGGGCACAGACTCACCAGGTTGGCCTCTGAGAGAGTATGGAAACTTATCTAGGATGGAAGATTTGAGCAGGTATTTGGAGGATAATGAAGAGTTAACTGGGCAGTTGAGAAGAGTGGAATTCTGGGAAAATGTTGTAGCTGTAAAAGGGTATGGACGCTTTTAAAAATGTTTAAAGATCCCTGGCAGCAGTAGGCAGGCAGGCCCACGGAGCAGCCAGTGCCAGGCAGAGACAG
>LOJH01004527.1:22206-32605 GCA_001685095.1 Ellobius talpinus | reverse complement strand
CTCTCTCTCTCTCTCTCTCTCTCTCTCTCTCTCTCTCTCCCTCTCTCTCTTCTCAACAGTTTTTCAGAAATGTGGACTCAGATGACAGACCCAGGGACAAGTCTTACCTGCCCTCTGTCAGTTTGAAAGAGAACATATTCTAAATATTCATCCATGAATATTTAGCAAGGCAACAAAAACACCCAACAACACCCCAGAGGTGTACAAGTGCACAGCATCCCCAACCCCAAATATCCATATCGCTTGGCATCAACGTTTTAACTGGGCTGTGTTTGAAATGCAACCTCAGCTCACGACAGTCCCCCCCCAGGTCTGTCGCTGTCTCTTCTTCATGTGTACACCCAGCTGCCCCTCCCCATTTGAAATGCTAAGCACCAAACAAACTAAAACAACAAACAAAGCAGACCATGTGTGTGTGTGTATGTATGCACATGTATTCCTGTGTGTATGTGTGTGTGTGTACATAGGATATGTGCATGTGTATGTGCATGATTGTGTATGTGTGCATGGTGTGTGTATGTTGTGTGTGCACGTGCACATATGTGTGTATGTGTGTGTGCACGCACGCAGGCTTGTAGAGGATAGCCACTAATGGCATGTATTAATTTCAGATAGCCACTCCTTTTCTCCTCAGGAAAACAAAGGACCTCACACACATTAGACAGGTCTGTTCCAAGACTCTCTAAGGATGGGAGTGAATCACCAGACAAGGGTCTTTGACAAGGCCACTATGGCAGGTAGGCTGGATCATGGCCCTCAGAGATAACCAGGCCAAAGCCTGAAGAATCTGTGACAGTCTCTTTTATGCAAAGAGACTTTGAGACATGAATAAGTTGGATGCATAGAGGTGGACACAAGAGCCTGTGTTATCAGGAAGCCTAAAGACAGTAGCAATGTCTTTCTGAGGTAAAAGGGAGACTTGGTCAGGAGAGAGACACAGACCAGGTGCCCCTTTGAAACTCTGAAAACAGAGACATTGTGTCTCTGGGGCAAGGACTACAGGTGACCACTGAACACGGAAAAAGAGATGGAATCAGACTGGGCCCTGGAGCCACAGGAAAAAAGTGGCTACTGGGCAGCCTGACCTCAGCTCCGGACCTCGACTTACCCATCTGTCACTGCATACCCACTGAAACTGCATCGTCTATAAAAGAAGCAGATGCCTGTTGATCTGTAGTTCTGGAGAACAGATGTCCGTGACTTAGAGGGTATACAGGAACAGGCCTCACATCATAGCACGCTGTTTTACAACCAGGCAGGAGGCGGAAGGAGTGGGTGTCCAGGCCCAAAGGATGAGTAAGTCTGCCATAAACCACCCTAATGAGAACTACCCATCTCCAACGAGAAACACACATCAAAGTTTCGTTTCTCTGTTGCTGGGACAAAACACTGACCTAAAACATCTTAGAGTGTCATGGCTGTTCTTGGTTGTCAATTTGACCACATATGAAATGAACTAAAACCCAAGTACACGTGTGATGGATTTTTTTTTCTTAATTAAATCACTTGAAATGGAAGACCCTACTTTGAATCTTGATCTTTTGAGGTAGGAAGATCCACCTTTAATCTGGACCACACATTCTGGTGACAGCCTACGTAAAGGACATGGGAAAAGGAAGCTTTCTCTCTCTGCCTGCTTGCTCTCGCTCTCCCTGGCAAGTCCATCCTTCACAAAGAAATAGGCTCTAATGCCTGGTGTATACTGAAGATGGGCTGAGACATTCAACCTTGTGGATCAAACAACTACTAGATTCTTGAATCTTCTGTTAGTAGAAAGCCATTGTTGGGCTAGCAGGACCACAACCTGTAAACTAATAAATCCCCTTAAGTTCCTGTCCTCTGGAGTTCAACCCTGTGGGGTGTGACCCCTTTAGAGATTGTATATCAGATATCCTGCATATTGGATATTTACATAACAATCCATAGCAGTAGAAAAATTACAGCTATAAAATAGCAACAAAATAATTTAATGGTTGGGGGTCATTACAACATGATGAACCATATCAGTGCTGAAGCCTTAGGAAGGTTGAGAACCATTGCTCTAGAGAACCCTAACTAATATTGGGGGGATTTATTTGGCTTACACTTCCAGATCACAGTTCATCATTGAGGGAAGTAAGGACAGGAACTCAAGCAGAGGCCATGGAGGGGTGCTGCTTCCTGGCTTGCTCCCCCTGGCTTGCTCAACCTGCTTTCTTATAGCACCCAGGACCACCAGCCAGCGGTGGCACCACCCACAGTGAGCTGCACCCCAGACTTACCCACAGGCCAATCTGGGGGAGGCTGTTCCTCAGCTGAGGGTCCCTCATCCCAGGTGACTCTGGCTTGTGCTGAGCTGACATAAACTAACCAGCAAAAGGCAGTCATCTCTTTCAACAGCCTTGTCACCTCTCAGCGGTGCCACAGTGGCCACCAGATTGCAACATAAATTGCTAAGGAGACCAGCCCGTTCAAATCATAGCACCCGTCAGACTAGTTCCGAAAACAGGGAGAAAATAAACCTGGTTTGAAGTCTATAAACTTGAGATAAGTTGTTACCACAGCAACAGGAACCCACATGGCTACCCACCCCAGAGGTGGGTTTTGTCCCCTCCACTCATCTGCCAGGGTCTCCTGAGAGGCTCAAAGGCCCGGCCATGACTCCACTGTCCCAACACCAGAAGCTGAGCATACACTGTATCTGTCTCACTTTCAGTTGCTGCTTTACCTGCTGCTACCCAAGACAACAAGCTCACCGGGGCTGAAGCCCACACAGGCTGGCCTTCCTCAGCTCCAGTGAGCCCCTGTGTGAGGTACAGGGGACCAGTCACTGTAGGACCAGCCTTGGGGACATGTGATATATCTAGTATTGGTGGGTTTTTGGCGTGTTTGCAGGTGCTCTTCACTTATGTTCTTGTCCTGACCACATTGAGCTTAGATCAGCAAAGGACACACCATCTCCTGCCTCTACCTCTCCAGTGCTTGGGGAGTTATTTTAAGGACAGTCTAACAGCTCACTCAACTCTTCTGTGAAGTTACTTCCTCTTCTCCTTGTTATGAATAATGTGATAATAAATGCTTTGGTGCAGAGGTTCTTGCACATGTGTGTGCATGCACGTGTATGTGTTCACTTGAGTATGTGCATGTGTGTGCATTTACATAGAAAGGTCAGAGTTTTGACGCCAGCTTCCTTCCTCAGTTGCTTTTCCATCTTTTTTTTTGAGACCGAGTCTCTCACTGAGCCTGGAGCTTATGAATTTGGCTAGACTCTGTTGATCAGCGAGCTTCAGGGCTTTGCCTGACTTGCCTTCCCCAGTGCTGAGATTTCAGAAGTGTACCGCTGAGTTCAGCTACTTAGGTGGGAGCCAGGGATCCAAACTCAAATCTTCAGGCATACACAAAAAAACATTTTCTCACCTGAACCATCTTCCTACCTCCTTGCTGCATAAGCTTTTGTCTACATTTCTGGCTTATTTTCTTGGGGTCAGTTCCTAAGGGCAAAATTACAGGAACAAAGCGTATCCGTGTCCTCAACACTCACCACAGATACCAGTACCGCACTGAAACACTCTAAATCAGTCCATTACCTAGAGATTCCTGGAGCTCCCAGCACATAGAGGCACAGCACTCCAATGCTAAACTAATCCTCCAAGTTGCACCTTAGCAAGGGCCTCTAAGCAGACAGCAGGAGACTCGGGGACTGAGATAGAATGCTTACTAGCTCTGTCCCTTTTCCTCCAGGAGCCCCAACATCTCTTTTGCATCAGGGTAGGTTGGGTGATGACTTCAAAACTTTCTTCTACCAAGAAAATTCTAACAGCTCCTCTTGGAGGCTGGCGCCTAGAAGAGAAGCCAGGGAAATCATGAACAATCCGTGCCAGATGATGGCACGTGAATTCAGTGAGCCATGTTTGCAAATTCAGCCATAATCAGAAGCATGTTACCACCCTCCTCTCTGTGTGAACGTGGCATTCATTGTGTCTGTGTGTTTGTTAAGGCATGTGCAAGCTTTCATCTAAGTAGACAGACTCAGGGAAGTACTCGGCCTGACTTAACAGAAGCAACTCCATTAATGCATAGTCAGAGGGAACAAAAGGTGGTCTGTGGCCAGCGATTTGGCAGGGTCAAGCTACAATATTGCCACCACCGTGTCAGCGCTTCAAGAGGCGCAACCCCTGTCTGCTGCATACAGGCTCTCCTCCATCCAGTCAGCTCTTCTAAGCAAGGCATTGAAGCTCTTCCAGGCCACACTTTCTCCACAGCACTCTTGGAAATGAGACACTTGCTCATTCATTCTTTTGCTCATTCATTCATTCAGTCATTCAGTCATTCATTCAGTCAGTCAGTCACTCAGTCAGTCAGTCAACAGACCTTTGCCAGAAGGCTGTGCTGGAGTCTTTGCAGAGCCTGCTGGGAGATGAGCTTAATGAAAGTCATAAAAACCCAAGCTCTGCCTCCAAGAGGCTATGAGATGGGAGAGCTCACCTTCCCTTCCCGAGCACTGTCCTTCTCCTGGGTGTGTTTGTGGTGGTATGAGGGACCATTAACACTTAATCTAAGACTGTTATAAACAATGAAATGCGCTCTATACTGATGTGTGGCACAGAACCTGGTCCAGAAGAGATGGGGTGTGTGTATCCCACCACCCTGGCCTAGAAACACAGCTCAATGAGCAGGCGGCTGACAGACAGGGCCGGGGGGGGGGCACATCTCAGACTAGCTGTGGCTCTGACAGAGTGCTGTGCAAGAAGCTGAAGAAAAACCAACCGTCCCAGTTTCCCCAGGTGCAGGAAGGGGCTTGTGGGAAGAGTGTTGGGAGACAGGTGAAGGTTCACAAACCCCCAGTTGCAGCCAAATGCTTACTTCAGCCTGCAGGGATCCGGAGGATGGGTTTTTATTTAAACCCACATGCCAAGAGCCTGCAGCGTGCGCCCAGGCAAGGAAAAGGGGCCAGCGGGAGGGATGCATTCAGTGCACAAGGAGGAGTTGTGGTGGTGAGAGGAAGTTAAAGCTGCTTCCTTTCGGATTGGGATGAGATAAGATCTACTTCTCCCCAAGTCTAGACACCCAGGCCAAGTTGGGCCTGAGGAGGATTTCTGCATTTAGAAGACAATCTGGTTCCGTGGGGCCCGGCTTTGGGGTGGGCTGTCTCAGCTTGCCTCCTCTGCACTGTTTGCTGAGCTCTAGGGATCTAGGAAGATCTCTTCCCTTCCCCAGTTAGGATGGAATACGGAACGAGTGGGGCTCTGTGACAGGCTGGCGTGAGCCTTGAAGGGTGCACATTGAGAGGACACTTGGGTGTCCAACCCAGGGCAACCACTGACCATCCAGCCAATACTGTCAGTGGAAGGCTGGTCAGTGTGTCTCTGATTCCATGCTCACCTTTGCCTCTTTCCAGGGGATTAGACAGTGACTAAAGGAACACTTCTCTGATTGGCCAATCATCCTCTTTTCTCAAGGCTCATTGTGATGTGTACTCTAACCATGGGGAAAGCACAGTTACAGAATTCGGATCTAATAAAAATGGTCTCGGTGGCTTCTCTGTTCCCGGGGCAACCCTTGGGGGGGTCACCTCTACTTTCACTGCAGTTCACCCAACCCCCTTAGTAGCAGCCTGAAGTAACTCTCAGAAAGGGCAGGGGGTAGACAGCTCGGGAGTGGTAGCGCTTCTGTTATATCACACGTGAGGAGAGATAGACCCCCTTCAGGGGTAAGCATGCCTTAGAAAAACCACCACAGGAACAACACACCCCTCCCCTCCACACACACAGGCCTCCTGGTTGCAAACAGAAAGACATCTGTATCCCCGCAGGAGACACACAGCTTCGTAGACACTCAGTGCTAACCTTCAGGGAGAGTAAATGGCTTCTTTTTTCCTTCCTTCCTGTTTTGAGACGCAGGTCTTACTCTGTCGCCTAAGCTTGTCTTGAACTCCTAGTAGCTCTCCTGCGGCAGCCTTGCAAGTGCTGGAATTACAGGTGTGTGTGTCACACACCATATGCCTGTTCTTGTCATGTTGCGTGTGTGTGTGTTGCACAGTTAGTACACATACCTGTGCCTGTGTGCATGTGGAGACCAGAGGTTGTTCCTCAGGCAGGGTCTCTCTTTGGCCTGGAGCACATTCGTTGGGTTGGGCTGACTAGTCAGTGAGCCCCTGGGATCCTCCCATCTCTGCCTCCCCGGGGCTGGGATTATAAGTGTGTGCCACCATGCCTGGCTTTTTTTTTTTTTACAGAGTTTGGGGGGATTAGAACCCAGGTCTTCATGCCTGCAAAGCAGGCTCTTTACCTACTGAGCCATCTCTCCAACCATCTCTCCAGTACGCCTTATCCTTTTAACACACACAGGTCATCGTTTCTTCACTGCTAGCACCTGAGAGCTACCTACAGGCACAAGATAATGATGTGTACAAATGACCTGCGCATGCTCTGCTGAGCAAGGTCCTGCTGGATTAAGGCCCCACATCTCCTACACCCACTGGCATGGTGTCTCACATGTCCACTTCAGTGAGCTGGCCCTGGCTTAGCAGAAGAAGACCCTTGAGGGAGGAGACATCATCTCTTTCCTGCCTTTGGCCCACAGGGCTAGACCAGAGACCATGCTTATCCCTGCATGGGGACAGGTTGGTATGGGACAGTTGGGATACAGGGGCAAACTGCAGGCAGTATCTGACCTCTTGATATCACAGTGGCCGTGCAGCCTCCTGCCCCATCTTTCCCAGCCTGGGACCTCTTCCCAGCCATCCTCATGGCTCCTATTGCAGGCCCATTCAGGCTGAGCATAACGTCTGCCCTGACACCTGCTCCATGTCAGCCATGAGGACTCATGCCCTCTTCTCCAAGCCTCTCCGTGTTGCCCTTCCGTATTGTTGCCCTCTGTATTTAGGGAGCTGCTCTAAGCTCATCTTTGAACACCAGCTCTCAGATGAGGGCACACCTGGGGTAGCTGCACAGGGACTTATTCTGTCACCAGCTAGGAATTCGTCATTCTCTCCAAGTGCCTCTGTACCACCTAATACAAGAAATTCAATAACAAATCTCCCCCTTTCTCTCTCTCTTGTTTTTTTGTGTTGTTGTTTGTTTTGTTTGTTTTGTTTTGTTTTTTTCAGACAGTTTCTCTGTAACAGCTCTGGATGTTGGGAAACTCACTTTGTGGACCAGGCTGACCTTGAACTCACAGAGATCTGAGTGCTGATATTAAAGGCTTGTGCCACCACACCCGGCTACATCTTTGTCTTTTAAACGGCCTCTTTTAATAAGGTCACATTCCTCCACGGAGAAACCCCAAGAGGCAGGGTGCTTGCTTCCCCAGGCCCATATTCCTTTCTTTGTCTTCCAGGGAGCAAACAGAACCAGAGAGGTGATGCTAATCCTAAACTCACAGCTAGACAGTGGCAAACATGGCCTGGGACCACATGGAGCCTCAGTCCCACACAAGACCAAGGCAAAAGGGAGACTATTCTGCTCCCAACATGATCCCTAGGCTCAGGTGGCCTCCCCTCTATGCCCATCGCTTGTGCCAAGGGGTGTGGCCTGGGCCTAGGGTAACCTGCTGCCGGACAGCTCATTCCAACTGCTTGTAGCCCTGCAGCCAGCTGCCCTCTACCACCGCCGTCTTCAGATTCCAAGCTTCTCCGTGAACTGGCACCTAATCACCGCCATCTGTGCGCGGAGCGAGTCTTGGCTACCTCACGACGCCTCTCCACTTGCAAGTTTTCAAAGTGATGCCGGGTTCTTGGTGCTCGCAAAAATGTCAGCTTCTGACACATCGAATCAAAACTGAAAATAGGGAAAGGTTTCGGGTAAACTGAGAGGAGCTGGGTTGGTTTTCCTCTTTGCTGAAGGGAGGTGGCTTCTCTCCTAGTCCTCTCTAAAACGCAAAGGGCTCTGTCTCTCCTCTCTGGGCATCTGAACAGGAATTCCCATCTTCACCCCTGTTCCTCTCCAGGGCTTCCATCGCTCATGGGGATGACATCGGGAGATGCGGACTGCTTTCTCCCCTAGGTAGTCACAGTTGAAGAGAAGGCACAGAGAGCTGGTAACAGCCTGTGTCAGGGATGATGTCTGCCCTACTGTGCTCCTTCAACCCAAGCAGCAGTTTTTTCTTTCCTGTCCACAGAAATGAGGAAAAGGGGTGTGGAGAGAGGCCACCGGGTACCTGTCAAGGGATGTTGGGGCTGGGACTTGACCGGAATGTTCTGTCATCTGCATGAATGATATGGATGACATGAACTCAAGGCCTAGCGTAGGAGCTGTGTGCCAAGGGAAAAGCAAAAGAGACTGAGAGAGGGCTTGGAGCAGGGGGGTCATGGGGTTGAGTTGCTTTGGGAGATTGTGTGGCTATGTCAGGTATTCACATAGACCCAAGGGGCATGTGTGCCGACTTAGGGGTGGAAATGTGGGCTGGAGGCAGTCCAGCCACAGGACAAAGGCTTGCTTAGGGAATGCTGCTGGGCTTAGCAGCCATGGCCAACCTCAATACCAGAATCAGTCCCTGATCTATGCCGGCCCTTGCTTCCCTCCACCCACTGGGTTTGGGGACCCATGGGGCCTGTGGGGAACTCATCTCTGAGCCTGGTATCCTCCTTGAAATGCAGCAGCTCAAAAGCACTAAGAGGCCCTTGAGGCATACATACCTCAGGGCAGCCAGGCTCAAAACGCATAGTGGTCTTCCCCAGGGAAGCTTTTCTCCCTTCTGTGAGTAGATTAGCCATCTTGACCAGAAGGCGAGATCCTTAGGGACAGGCATACCAACTCACATCTAGTTTCTAGCCCCTTCCCTGATCAGCACAAAAGGGGACACTCAGTGTTGAGTGGAAGACAATTTAGCCAGCCTATGTGACGTGAGGTCCCTCAGGGGGACACAATGCTACTCAGTGAAGCTAGGACTCACTGGGATGTCTGTACTCTGCCAGCCCAGGAAGGTATCTGTGGCTGTATCTTTATCCGTAGGGACACAAACCTGGAGCTGTGTTGGGCAGACTACATGCCTGTCACTGACTATATCCCCTCAACCCACTAGATGTTCGCTACTGACCAGAGCGGTGTCTGACAGATGAAATGGTGAGCCCACTGCGGCTCTCACTGTTTTGTTTGTTTGTTTTTTCGAGACAGGGTTTCTCTGTAGTTTTGGAGCCTGTCCTGGAACTGGCTCTTGTAGACCATACTGGCCTCGAACTCACAGAGATCTGCCTGCCTCTGCCTCCCGAGTGCTGGGATAAAGGCGTACGCCACCACCACCCGCTGCAGCTCTTACTGTTTCTCCCATGCCTACCAAGCGGTAGGATGCTTTCCTCCTACCATCGCCATAATTACCACTAACGACAACACTACTGCCCCTAATCCTGCTTGAGTACCACGGGCGCCATGTCCTGTTTCCACGATTACCCCCACCCTTAACACCTCCACTGGCCCTCCTGTTGCCACCACTGTCACCAAATCATCATCACCCACACCCCACTGCTTCTAGTCCCACTGTGTGCTTAACCCACCAACACTGCCAGCACTGGCATCTTGGTTGCCACATCTACCACATCCGCTCCATCTCCTGCATCTACTGGCTTTGCTGTTTCTCCGCATCTACTAAATCCACGTCATCTGCTGCCTCTGCTGTATGTAATGGTAGGTGGCTGTCCCTACCGTTTCTGTTACAAGCATTCTCTCAAAGGTCACGGGCTAAAGAATGCATCCCAGGATGGGACCTAGTGCAAGGTCTTTAGGTCAGGCCATGCCTTAGAGGGGATCTCAGGACCTGTCTTTTGCTTCCTGTCAGTGAGGTGAATCCTTTTGCTTTGACACACTCCAGTCGTGGTTTGCTGTCTTCTCACAGGCCCACAAGGAGTATAGCCAAACCTCCAAATTGTGAGCTGCTGGCCTCAGGTATTTGTTAAAGTGGTAAGAAGTTGATGGGTACCTATGATTGCTGCTGGAACTGTTGGGACAAAGGATGTGTAAAAATCCTCAAGAGGGGAGAGAGATACTGACAAAGGAGACAAACACACTATGGATGGCAAACACTCACTGTGCAACATACCTGAGACACACGCTGTGCTAATGAGTTCCAGGGAAATACTCTAATAGTCCTAATTGATGCTGGTGCCGAAACCACAAGGCTTCCTATGGTCCACTCTCCAAAGGCAAACGACAAAGCCTTAAGGAGGCCCTTGAGGGCTAGGGAGGTGGCTCCATGAACGAAATTCCTGCCACACAAGCAAGAGGTCTCAAATTCATGTACCCAGAACCACGGACAAAGCAGGGTCTCACAATACACATCTGTTACACCAACACTTAGGGCAGAGACAGCCAGGTCCTGGGGACTCACTGTCCAGTCAGTGGTGAGCTCCAGATTTAGTGAAAGACCCTGCTTCAAAAATTCACACACACACACACACACACACACACACACACACACACACACACAC
>LOJH01004527.1:0-13309 GCA_001685095.1 Ellobius talpinus | reverse complement strand
GAAAGAAAGAAAGAAAGAGAAACCTAAAAAGATATATGTCTCCTTTATGGAAACCCAGTGCTTTATAAGCCAATTTTGAAATTTAATTTAAATAAATAAAATACAGTTTTTAAAGGCATTTGAACATAGGTGTCTTGCATGGATGGACAAGGCTGCTCCCAGAAGCCACAGCATAACACAGGCTATTGCTGTAGTTCTTATTTTCACACCGTAACTAGACAGCATCACTGAATACACACTGAAATGATGGACACATTAATGTACTTGTTGTCATTAATCACATCATGTGTGTGTGTACATGCTCGTATGCGTGCGTGTATGTGTGTGTGTGTGTGTGTGTGTGTGTGTGTGTGTGTGTGTGAAGGTACTTGCTGCCAAGCCCGATGACCTAAACGCCACTCCCCTAGGGACTCACATGGCAGGAGAGACCTACTTTTACAAATTGTCCTCTGACTTCATCATGTGGGCGATGGCTTTAGAGCACACACATATACATACACAAACCAGGTAAAATTCAAAAAATTAAATCAATTATATTGTATACCCTTCACTCCTGCCACTCAACTCCACACATTAAAGCACACAGTTCAACCCTCACTACTCTCTCCCTGGGGTGCCCCACACCATTTACTGAGAAAAGTGGAGGTCCCCATGGGAAAAACTTTCCTTTGAACCTTTGTTGACCCCTAAGCAAAGACAGTCCATCGGCTTCATCAGGGGTTATGGAAGGGCTTGAAGCCTTGAATGGAAGCAGAACACAAGTCGGTTTACCCGGAGGAGTGCCCTCCATAACTCCTCTGCATCTGCCGATTACACTGGGGAACAATGCCCACACAGTGTGGGCGGAGGAGCCCATAGTAGAAGGCAGCGGTGCACAAGTCAAGGTCTTCCCGCGAGCCAGAGAGAGCCCGGGTAATGAGGATAAAGCACACATCAAGCAATGCCGTGCTCAATGCACACACAAAGCACTTTGGAGGTTTCTTCTTCTGACAATTAGAAAACTGAAGTGGGCAACTTCAGGGAAACCTCTGTTCCCAGCCAAGATGCAGGCTAAGTGCCTGACCTGGGGATATGAACGCCTTCTCTGAAGGCTTTGTCACCAACAAAAGCTTCCTTCAGAGGCCTCTGCCTCACCGCTTCGCCCCACCCCAGGAGAACACTGTGCTAATGCAATGCCTGGGGAGGGGTGCCCTGCCAGCAACTGGTCTGAAGTGTGGGAATGTTTGGAGCAGATTTCTCGGGTTGGGAAGCAGGGCTGTCAGGTGGTGAGGGAAAGGTTCTCTCTCAGGTGCTTGAGGGTACAATGGCTGCTGGGAGGGAGATGGGTTAGTAGCAGTTGATGCAAACAAGCCGTCTCAAAGTCAAGGCTGTATGTGTGTGTGGTGTGAGCACTTGCTAGTGTGGGTGTGTGCATATGTGAACATAGCTGTGCTCGCAGGGACATGCGTACAAGTGTGTGTATACTCAGAGGCCAGCAATCAATGTCTTCCTTGGTCACTCTTCATGTTTTCTCTTTTAGATGGGGTCTCTTGCTGGACCTGGAGCTCACCGATCAGGCTAGTCTGCAGATCAATGAGCTCCGGGGATCAGCCTCTCTCTCCCTCCAGCACTGACGTTACAAATGTATAATGCCATGCCTGGCCTTTCACACCAATGCTGGGGGTCTGAACTCAAGTCCTCGGCCCAAACCCGGGTTTTGAGTGCCGTTCTTCTCACCTGAATGCAGACTAACAAGCCTCAGTGCACCTCTCCCTCACCCCGTGGGTCTGCCTGTTATGGCTCACACTGGGCCGAAGTGGTAGCTGCCACACATACAGGTCACTCTTGGCAATGATGCTCCCTGAGCCTTGGAGTGGGGAAGGGTTAATAAAAACATTCTACTTAGGGACGAGCATCCAATAGTCCTTCCGTCTCAACACTCCCACCATTGACGAGTTTCTGCAAAACTGTTACTCCACAAAAGGAAGGTTCTCCATCAAGGTTGAGAACAAGACTAATCTATTCATGTAGACGTAATACTTAAACATTTAGCAAAACAGTTGCCCCCCCCTCCAGGGTCTATGACCCTCCCAGCCATGGGCTTTGGATGAGGTTTTTCATACCAGGCATTAATTGCCTCCCCTAGAGCAGACTCCAAGTCCAATCATATTGGATCAGCTACACCCATGGCAGTCGTGACACTACTGAACCAGCAGGCTGTCTTTCCCGGCAGGTTGGAATTGTAGCCTGTAGAGTACAGAACCAGGTGAGACCCTGGATGTCTTTTCTTTCCCGGCGGCCTACATCAGTACCATTCGGCACCCTGAGAGCTAGCCAGCAGGGAGGCAGTTTCCCAGCTAGTGCCAGGTTGTTATCTCTGTCCAGCAGCCAAGGTGTGTGGCATCTTCAGTGTGTATGGCTGCAAGTGGCATGAGTCATTCCAAACCTCAAAGCCTGCCCTCAGTGACATACTGCCTCCAGCAAGACCACACCCTCCAATCCTTCCCAAACAGTTCTACCAACTGGGGACCAAGCCTTCAAACATTAGCCTGTGGGGGAGGGAGCATTCTCATTAATCTACACATTCCACTCCCTGCCCCCCCATAGGCTTGCGGCCATATCATAAGGAAAAATGCATTCGGCCCAACTTCAAAAGTCTCCTTAGTCTTTCCCAGTCTCAACACTGTTTTTCAAAGTCCAAAGTCTCTTCTCTACTCAAAGCAATCTCTCTTTACTGTAACCCCTGTAAAAGCAAAGGTCAAATTGCATACTTCTAACATGCGATGGCTCAGAATATACAGTACCATTGCAAAGGGAGGAAACGGGGCAAAGGAAGCACCAAAGCAAGACTGAAAGCCAACAGGGCAAACTCCAAAGCCTGTAGCTCCACATCTCATGCCAAAGAGCTCAGACAGCTCCACCCTTCCCGCTTTGCTAACTGCAGCACCCTAGACTTCCCCATCCCGTGTCCCCCGTACCATATGCAGCTCTCCCTGGTCGACATCTCATAGCTCCGGCATCTCCAACATCTCGGGGTCTCCAAGGCAATCCAGGCTTCACCTCCACAGCCTCACACAATTGCATCTCAGAACTTCCATGCAGGGACTCTCCTGCCACACACCTGACCTCAGCACCTCTCCTTGCCTCAGACAATGATTCTACAAGCCTTTTCCTTGTGTGTTCCTCGTGGCTCTAAAGCCAGAATGGACAACCTTGCTATGTTCGCCTGCCTGCTCTGGATGAAGCCTGGCCCCTCTGAGTCACCTTTGGAGCAACTCTCAATTATTGTTAATTTTTAGGAGCAGGAAGTTCCTTAGGCCATTTTCTTTCACAAGCTGGAAACTTAGCTCGGTAGGATCTTGCCCCGAGGCCACTCCTGCCTCCATTCCACTTCAGAACAGGCCTGTCTTTAATCTCCTTGTCTCCTTCAGCACAAGCCTTTGCTCCAACTTTAAATTTCCAGTGCTCTTTTCTCCTCAAGCTATATATTTTCTATTTCTTTCGCCACATCTGTCTTTTTTCATTGCAGAACTGCATGTGAGTGATTACTGATAACCACACAGCACAGTCAATATCAGGCTGTCTTGAAAACTCCCCGACAAAGAAGCTAATCCATTTCCCTTCAATTTAGCCTCATGCAAATTCTTAGGATGGGGACAGCATGCAACCGCATTTTTTGCCAAAATATCATAGGAATGGTCTCTAGCCCAATTGCTAATATTGTTTCCCTTGGAAACCTTTTGAGCTAGGCCTCCACAGTCCACATGGCTCTCAGGGCTACAGTCTTCCAAGCTTCTACTAGGACAATCCACTAGCTCTGCCTATAGCATTGAACTGCTTTTCCTGCCCAACATCCCAAAGTCTCCCATGTCATCTAAAGAACCACACATCCGCTCTGTCTAGAAATAGGCCACTCTTGGTACCAGCTTTTGTTTTAGTTCCTGTTCTGTTGCTGTGGCAAAACACCATGACCAAAGCAACTTGGAGAAGACACACTCAATTCAGCTTATGATTTCAGAGGATCAGAGTCCATGATGGCAAAGCAAAGTCATGGTGGCGGAAGAGCTGAGAGCTCACATCTTGATCTGCAGGCAGGAGGCAAATAGACTCTCATCCAGGATGGTTGAGCCCTAAGATTATTTCCTGAGGAACCTCAACATGGTCAGCCACAGTAGCTTCCCCACCATGAAGGTAGTTCTTACTACCTTTTCCCTCCACCCATGACATCATAGGACACTGTTCCTGCTTTCTCTGTCCCCATCTACAGCTTCAGAGTGTTAGACCACTGCACTGGACATTTTATACACACGGGCTCATCTGAGCCTTGCTGTAGCCCCTGCAGGGAGGATTCTGCCTGTCCCCATTTACACACAGGGAAATAGACTCCGTGCAGTATGACAATGTGACCAAAGACACAGTAAAGACGTGGGGAGCATGATGTTGGCCTCAGCACCTATGCAGCTCCCAGGCTCAGCCACAGCAGATGTAATTTGTCCCATCAAAGAGGCAGCAGCTGTCTAAGAGCTACAGAAGTCCAGGTTCTTAAAATGGAAACCATCAACCACAGCCAGGAGACTCACCTGCACCCACTCCTTCCTGGGCTGGAGCTGCTGGAAGGTAGCTTCCCAGGGGTCACCATACCTGTCCTCTTGCACGGGACTTAGAACCATTAGTCACCTGTCAAGAGGGATGCATCCTGGGGTATGAAGGGCAAAGCAAGGGTGATTGATCACCTCAGCCACAGTTCCCCAATCACCGGTAAAACAGAAATGCAGAACACTCATGTCCAACCGCTAATATCACAAAATGACACTGTCGTCTACAAGATCCATGCCTGATAACCATGAAATCATGTTACAGGAGAAAAAAAAAGCAAAAGTTGGCAGAAGTAGCCTGGTAGGGGTAGTGTACACCGTTAATCCCAGCACTTGGGAGACAGAGGCAGGTGGACCCCTGAGTTCAAGGCCAGCCTAGACTACAGAGTAAGTTCCAGGATAGCAGGGTCTACACAGAAAAACCCTGCCTCAAACAACAATGACAACAACAGCAACAAACAAATAAATAAAGAAAAGATAACTTTGCAGCCTTTAAGCAATTTATAAGTTTATAATTTTGGTTGAACTGCACCCACAGCCATCCCTGGTTAGATGCAGTCACATGTGCCCCGTGAGCTACAGGATGAACACACTGAAGACATCCCAGTTTCCAGCCTGGCTCCTCTGATGAGGAAGGACACACCATAGTCACCACAGTGCCACTACCTTGGCTCTATTTCCCCCCGGGGTTGAAGGCTTCCCTGCCTGCCTATAACCTATCACTGCCCTATCAAGGCCCCAAGAACCCAGAAGGACAATCCTGAAGACTTGGTTTGCTAGATGGTTTGCTCTGAGTTGAAGGCCTGACATGGGTGCAACAACATTGAAGGCGGAGCTCTCTGGGACTAAGAAAGGCAGAAAGCATGGCGGGAAGCACCCAGGACTGGCCTGCCTTGGGAGGGAGAGACCTGCTGGGCGGGGCTGAGGATGGGATGGGCCTCAGACGGAAGCTCATCAACCTTTGTGGCTGGTGACCATGAGCCTCTGGAAGAGAAGCCTTGGTGTCAGGCATCAAGTTCACATGGGTCCCAAGACAATTTGCCATGTAAACAGCCAGGGGTAAAGATGAATGATGGATTCTGTGTGGAACTTGTTGGGGACTGGATAGAAAGTCTAATGGGGACTTATGCAAGAGCAGTCAAGGAGCAGCATGTGTTTAAAGGTTTAACCCCCAGTAGGGAGACACATTAGGAAATCACTGACAGGTTGCTCTGTGAGATGGCCCAAGTACAGCGGGGAAGAGGCCGTGGGGAGAGGAACCCCAGAAGGCATTGGCAAAGACTGGGGAAGAGACAGGTGAGAAGCAGGAAGGAATCACATAGACATGGCTGCTGTTATTGCCAGAGTAGGGAAGGGGCAGGCAGGAGGGAGACTGGGCACGCTCTGTGGTGGAGTGCCGTCTGATACCCAACAGCAGTGGGAAAATAGTAACAGTGCTCCAGAGACCAGAGAAGCAAAACAAGAATGGCAAGGCATGTGGGGGACCTTGGACCTCCCAAGGGGAGGGAAGTCACGGTGATGATGACACAGCCCTGCACGCATCCTCACCCTGTTCCACATTCCCACCCTTCTCTTGACATTCTCATTTTGCCCAAGGAACCTGGAAATAGAGAGCCACTGCACTCCATAATCTCCTACTTCACTGAAGGCCAGATAATCTCCTGTCCCCTCAACAGAAACTAAGGGTAGGAGTCCAGTGACATGTTCTCCCGTGTCACACTAGCAAAGGAGCAAGGGATCCCAACTCGGGAAGTGTCAGGAAGAGGGCAGGAAGCCTGGAGTCACTGACGTGCTTAGGAGACAGGCAGCACCCAGGAAGAGACCCAATCTCCACCTTGCCGACAATGGCGACTTTCAGGCGACCTCTTCTCGAGCCCTGGAGCGCACACACGTCACAAAGCTGCCCTCACAGTTCAAAGAAAAAGAAACTTGCATGATTTTAAGAATGAGAAACTAAAAGTAATTAAAAATGGGGGGCATCAAATGGCGTTAGACTTCAGAGGGAATGCTTCTCCTGCTGACAAAAGAAATAACAAGGAGTATGCTCCCGTTATATTTCCGGAGGGACAGTGCGTGGCAGTGGAGGAGGCATCATCAAGATACCAAGAGCTGTGTGAACTGGATGCCTGGGACAGGGGATGCCTGTTCTTTGGGGGCAGGGAGAGACACGGAGGAACACTTTAGACACCCTACTTAATTTTGAAAGAAAAGGAAAATTATTTGCGATTTCAATGGTAGCTCTGGCACAGGCTTGTGCCACCAACGAGGCAAGGGAAATTGGTTGCCATGGCAACTTCAGGTTGCATCATTAAGAATTTTTTAAGTGTTGAGAGTCAGGAGGCAGGGTTTAAACACTGAAGGAAGAGGAGGAGAGTAAGAAGGGAAATGGGGTGGGGAGGAAGGTGAGGAGCAGATAAATAAACCAGCAACAAAGTAATGAAATGAGGAATTGAGGCCTGGGGGAGATGGCTCAATGGGTAGGAGACCTTGCGGTGGAAGCAAGAGGCCCTGCGTTCAAATTCTCAGCTTCCATGTCAAAGCCACGTATGCCCTGAGTTGAACAGAGATGTGTGGGTCCCTGGAGCTTGCTTCAGATTCAGCAACAGACCCGATCTCAGAAGATAAACCACGACAGAGGAAGACTCCTAACATCTGCTGACCTCCACGTGGAAGCTTACAGTTGCCCACACCCCACACACATACGTGTGTCACACACCCCACATACACACACACCTGAAGGGGATGGAGAAGAGGAGATAATTCAGGGGATGAGACTTCTTTCCCATAAGTTTTCTTTGTCTCCTGAGAGGCTCCGGGGCAGCAGGCACCTCACCCCAACTTAGGCTCCTCCTGACCTCATGTCCCAGTTGCAGCACTTCCCCCTCTTTTTCTACCAAAAACAAAAATAAAAGCAAAAACCTGGAAAGATGGAAAGGGTTACAAGGAACAAACTTCATTTGTTATTATTTTTTGGTTAGTATTCAGCAGATCCTCCAATTTCAAGTTCTGCTTACAGAGTTCTTAAGTGCTTTGGTCCTGAGTTCACCCATCAGACAAGAAATCAGGAAATCAAATTCTGCCATCAGCATTCAACTTCTTAAACTTCTCGTGCTGGTCGTCATTTGCAGGAACAATAATGAGGTGCTGTTAGAGATGGTGGCATGTGTACCCCAAGAAAGTATAGTCAAAGAACCATGATGAAGGAGTTAGCTCTCACTTCAGCACGGTGTGTGTGCACATGTGTATAAATGCAGATATATGTGTATATGAAAGTGCATGTGTGTATGTGTGTACATATGTGTAAATGTGTGCATATACATGTACATGGGTATGCATGTGTGTATATGCACACATGTGTAAGTGCATGCATGTGTTGTATTGTATGTGTGTATGTGTGCATGCATATTTATATGCATGCATATGTTTGTGCATGTATGCATATGCATGTGCATGTGTGTATATGTGTGCAAAAGCATGTTTATATGTGTGTGCATATGTGTATGCATGTGCATATATGTGCATGTGTATTTATGTATATATGAGCATGTGTCTGAATATGTGTATAATGTTTATGTGTGTGCATAGGTATATATGTATGTGTATGTGCCTGTGTGTATGCAGATGTATGCAGATATGTGTGTGTGTTCATGCCTTCATAGAGGAGGAGAGAGGAACTCAGGTAACCAGCAAGGCCATCATGCTTACCTAGGAAAGACCTGGAAAAACTCCACTTTCAGCTGTGAAACTTGCTGACGGTCCCTTATCTGCGTGAGCAGTTCCAGTCTGCTCACTAGTGCTACCCCAGCAGTTCCCGCTCTCCCATGAGTCCCTGCACAAGCGCTTGCTTGCGCTCATCGCTGATCTTGACCTGAAAGATGACTCCCCCTACATGGGGCTTTTCCCGGAGTGAGAGATTGCATTCTTCCCGTGGAAAGTCAGTGACTGTATCCATATGTCATAATGATAAGGAGTGTGGGAACCAAAACCATTGTAGCTACATCTGTGGGCAGCATTCCTGGAGTCCCAGGAGCCACAGGCTGGACATGGGCTGCCGTGACCCATCCCTGTTCTGCTTCCTCTGGAACAAGAAGCCAGAGCTGTTGTTGGCCCTGAGTAAATCTGTTCTCTAGGTCATTTCTTCTCAGGAAGGTGGGGACATTGCCACCTGCTGCTGTCCTCAGGAATCTGACAAGAGGACCAAATCAAGCAGGTGCAGCAAGAAACCTGAGTCTCTCCGCTTCATGCTTGACATCCTCACGCGGGGCAGGCTGCCCCTGGTGAAGGAATCAGAGAACATTCCGAGGGTGCTGACACATAGCTGTCCCTGTCGCGGATAACTGAGAAGTGTCAGAAGCTCTGGGAGTGTAAGGAAATGAGGGAGGGGTGTCATCAGGGGAAGGAACTGGGTAAAGGCTGTGCACCCCACAGCAGGAAGTCTTTGGCCAGATACACAGAGGAGACATATGATAACATATGATAACCCATGATAGCGAGGACAGAGACAGCTGAGAGGGAGAAGAGCTTCCCACGGGGTCCTGAGGGCCTTGAATGCCAAAATGAGGAGCTGAGAGCTTGTCTTCCAGACTCTGACAAGTTCCTGGGCTGGGGACTTAACAGGGAAGCTATGCATAGGGACCATTAAGAAGGCAGGGGTGTATGTAGCATAACCTAGCTGCTTCCCTGAGAGACTCAAACTTGAAGATTTATCCTCCATAGCCTAGCCAAATGAAGTTGTCTGTAAGAAAGATTCCATCAGCTATAAAATGTATGGAATCACTACGGTTATTTATTGTGACAATCATGCTACCTCTCCTTCAGATTCATTTCCATGTTTCAATCGCTTTAACGGCACTCCCCTCCCCAGGCTGAATTTTGACTTCCCTGGGTTGTAATCACAGTCCACACACGGGCAGGAGCGATTATGCACTCATGTGTCACATTCTCCCTTCCAGGGGTGTCAACATGGTGTGACACGGAACATTGTGGCTTTATAATGTCACCCAACAAAGGACTGAACTCCATTTGCTGCCACTGGAGCCAGAGGACACGCTCCACACAGCCTTGGTCCAGAGGAGGACCGACCATCTCCACAAGGGACCGGTCATGGCATCCCACAGTTTTGCCAGTATGGTCAGGGTACTGATCAGGGTAAGCTAAGGATGTCATAAGACCTGAGGAGGGGATGAGGGGACATTAGAGATGAATTCACTGAGGTCAGGAGCCAACATCTCTTCTAAATTGTAAAAAGATGGAACCAAAACCATGTCTTAAAAGTTGAGACTAAAACTCCTGAAATTCAATGTTGTTTCCTTATGGTCAACATAATTTAGTCTAGATGACAGCTCTGCCTGACAGTGCGACATCCCCCCAAAGCTCCCCAGAAGACGATACTGTATGGGGAGGTTGTGGGACCATCAAGGTGGGAGGCATTGCTGGTGGGGTGGGCCTCTGAGGGTCACACCACAGGCCACACACAAGGACAATGTCTTGATTTATGCAGAATGGGCTATGGAAACTTTATGAAGAAACTAAGATAACAGATCGGCAGTTCTAGCTCAGCACCTAGGTGACCCTGAGCAATGAAGTCTTTCTGAGCCTCAGTTTCTCAATCTATAAAAGTGAAAACAATAATGCTTTCTACCTGGGCAACAAACAAAGGGGGGCTTAAAGCACCCCTGCTGCAAAAAGAACAGGGTGGGTTCCTATCTGACCTTTCTCCTTCGCTATAACAAAGAGCCCGAGGCTGGACACTTGGTCATGAAAAAGGTTTCATGTCCATTAGCTTCTAAGACAGATAATCAATCCAACACTGAGAAGCCCCATCAATCCCACCTCCAACAGGGGCCCCCTGACCACACCGTGTCACATGGAGAACCATGACACCATGATGAGGGAACACGTTAGAGGAAGAGATTCCGTGGCAAGGTACAGTGCCCTAGGGGGCCTGGCAGGGGCTGGCTCTGGTGAACCTCTCTCAAGGACTAACTAGGGTCTCAAGGGACTTTTTGTCTTTGTTTTCGAGACAGGGTTTCTCTGTGTAACCCTAGCTGTCCTGAACTTCACTCTGTACACCAGGCTGGTCTTGAACTCGTAGAGCTCTCCCTGTCTCTGCCTCTGCTTCCCTAGTGTGCTGGGATTAAAGACATGTGTCATCACCACCTGGCTGTCTCATAGAAATTAATCTCCTCCATGAGCCCTCGGTGACTTCCTACTAGTGTGTGTGTGTGTGTGTTGTGTTGTGTGTGTTTGCTAGAGCATGCACATGCACATACATGCATGCACGTGTGAACGCCAGAGGTGAATGTCAGGTATCTTACTTTATTGCTTTCCCCCCTTATTTTTTGAGGTAGGGTCTCTCACTGAGCCTGGAGCTTGCCAAGTCAGCTAGGCTGGGTGGTGAGGAAGCCCCGGGTCTCTCCTATCACTGCCTCCCAGGGCTAGGGTTACAGGAGTGTGCCAACACCTCCAGCTCATTCATATTGGTGTTGGGGATTGAACTCAGGTCTTTATGCTTGCATGGTAGGTATTTTACCAACAGAACCATCTCCTGGCCCCTATATTGCACTTTTTAGTGGTACAGCAGCTGATGCATCACCATGGTAGGGACCAAGCTGCCCACACTCCGGAACAAACCCAGGGGGCAAATCCTATCTGAAGAACAAAAGCCAACTTTAGGGGTTCAAAGCAAGAACTCCATGGTAACCTTGCTGACGTGTCTGCTCTCTGTCTGCGGAGATGCACCCCTCCAAGGGCTCACCTTACCAGACCTCCTCCTCCAGGCAGGCGTGCATCTCCCCCTCTATTTGTTCCTCAGGGTGTTCTTCCCACAATGCTATGTGAGCCTGTGTGTGGCGTCTCCGATATTAATAGCACCAAATGTCAGAAGCTATGACAGTGGTAAAAGTGGGCATGGACTCGGGGCCCCCTCTTTTCTGGGAGGCAGTGCTCCCCCATGCAAAGAGAAAATAAACACAGCCCTGGTAGAGCACAAACGCCAATAACTGTGAGATTTTGATTAAATAATAGATATGTGTTCAGAAGCACTTCTGTATAGTCTGTGATTAAGAAAGATAAGTAGACATTCCTGCAGGCCTAATGATAATAATTACCACCACGCATCAAGTGCAGAATATGACACCAGAAAGGCCATCATTAACCTTTCCCAGGGTTATTTTTTGGGGTGTATTTTTGACACCATGGACATGGGTATTCAGAAACTAAATAAAACCAGAACCAAAGCAATTACCCTCAGAGAGTGCCCTAATTGTGCCCGGGATCAAGACAGGGGGTGAGGAGGGGAAAGAGAGAGAAAGAAAGACAGAGGGTGGTGGGGACAGAAAGTCTTTTATATAAAACAGATGCATGCTTAATATGGAACATCTGGCCAGTCGTATAAAGATTTCTATTAACATTTCCACAACTGTCAGTAACTCAGGAAACTGACAGAACTTCCTTGTTTAAATTTTTGCTATAAATAACAACCTTAGACCCAGCTTTTTTCCCCCCTCTTACTGACTGTTCGCGATTTTTGGTCCCTGATATCTGATATCTAATTGCTCAGCACTTCCAGACTTGCCTGGGGGTGCCCAGGGTTGTGGCCACTCTGGATTCTCACCTCCCTGCCATCTCCCTGATAGGACTGGCTTCAAGAACGCTTAGATTCTTCCACTGTATGCCAAGTATATCAGTCAGCCTCTGCTGTGTAACAAAACACCCCCCAGAGACGCGGTAGCTTCGCAGATCCACCGTTTACTCTACCTATGATTCCATGGGAGTGGTCTGGGGTGGGCTCCACTCACTGCACCTTTCACTCTGGCCTGGGTCAGCATGGTTGGCTGGGACTCGGCTGGTCTAGAAAGATCTCCCAGGATGGCTCCTCTTTGTTTCAGGTTCTCTTTATATCCTCGTGGACAACCTAGGGTTCAAACAGAGCTGTGGTTCTCAACCTTCCTGAAGCTGTGACCCTTTAATACAGTTCCTCATGTCGTGGTGACCCCAACCATAAAATTATTTTGTTGGTACTTTATAACTGTAATGTTGATACTGTTGTGAATCGTAATGCAAATATCTGCTATGCAGGATGTCTGATACTGACCAAGACCCACAGGTTGAGAACCACTGTAACAGAGTAAAGCGCTGCATGCTAGGCCAAGGTTGAGAACTAGTACACAATCACTTCCACGGATTCTATTGACCAACGCAGTCATTAAGCAAATTCATATGGATCAAATTCCTTGAAACAAACAGCAAAGTCAGATCACGAGGGTAGAAACTAGAGGACAGTTGTGACCATTTTCACAAGCAAGATCTCACCCCAGGGTGCCCATCAGGGAGATGTCATCATCACAGCTGTAGAGGAACCACCAGAGGCGTGTGTGTGTGTGTGTGTTACTGTGCACATATGAGTGTAATGCCCACAGAGTCCAGGAAATGGTGTTGGATCATGTCTTAGTGTTTCTATCGCTGTAAAGAGACACCATGACCACAGCAACTCTTATAAAAGAAAACATTTAATTGGGGGCTGGTTTACAGTTCAGAGCTTTAGTCCGTTGTCATCATGGTGGGAAGCATAGAGGCGTGCAGGCATATATGGCGCTGGAGAGGGAGCTGAGAGTTCTACATTCAGATCTGAAGACATCATGAAGAGGAAGTGAGACATGGGCTTGGCTTGAGTACCTTAGACCTCAAAGCCCACCCCCAGTGACACACCTCCTCCAACAAGGCCACACCTCCTA
>LOJH01004526.1:17882-29957 GCA_001685095.1 Ellobius talpinus | reverse complement strand
GGCTGTGGTGGCACACACCTTTAATCCCAGCACTTGGGAGGCAGAGGCAGGTAGTTCTCTGTGACTTCAAAGGCAGCCTGGTCTACAGAGTGAGTTCCAGTACAGCCAAAAATACACAGAGAAACCCTGTATCAAAAAATTAAAAAAATACAAATAAAATTAAAAGAAGTAGCATGAGAAAAAAGGCAAATAAAAATTGAAAATACACAGAGAGTCTGGGTATGTATATTATTGTGTTGTCTTTAAATTGTCTGACTGCTGAGGAAGGAGCAACAGCTGCTAAAAGACATTTGGTTATAAATGCTGCTGGATTAATCCAACTCATATATTTTGAAAATGCCTTGACTTCAAAATTTAAGTCAAAAGATATGTTACTTTGGAGCAAAAGTTTTGGATTTTTCCACATGAAATGAAAGGCTGTGGATTCATTCTTTATTAAGAAAAATAAGATTTGATAAAGGAAGCCACCATGAAAGAAAACCAATGAGAATGGATAGCAGAGATGTTTCAGAGTACCTCTTTTGCAATTTCTTCTGAGTTCTGCATCCAGAACAGTTTCAGTCTGCTGACTGAGATGATTCAGCCTCACAGAATACTCTAGACAGAACTTAACCATAATCCTAAATTTTCTTTCAGTCCCCATAAAATGACCAGCATTCCCCAACCAGCAGGAAGTAGCCTAGAAAACAATGTCCACATTCCCAAAAAGTGTATTATGGATATTTGTCTTTGTTTAGTGTGTTAGTTACAAGTTGTTACAGACAATGATTAAGAAAAAAGCTAAACAAAGGATATTAGATTCAGGGTCTTGCTTTGAAAAGATAAAGGGGGAACTTCTGTGGGATAATGCTATTGTACACTCTAAAGATGTGTCACTTGTATTGATTTAATAAAACATTGATTGACCAGTAGCTAGGCCGGAAGTATAGGCAGGGAAACCAGACTAAGAGAATTCTGGGAAGAGGAAAGGAAGAGATGCAGTAACCAGCCAGATGCAGAGGAAGCAAGATGAGAATGCTGAACTGAGAAAAGGTACCAAGCCACGTGGCTATGCATAGAAAAGAATTATGGGCAATTGAAGTTGTAAGAGCTAGTTAATAATAAGCCTGAGCTAAAAGGCCATACAGTTTTTAATTAATATAATTCTCTGCTTGTTTCTTTGGGACTGAAAGGCTATGATACCAATCAGGACAGACACTTCCATCTACAAAATATACACTGACACACCATCATTAAGGATCTGTAAAGGTGTTGCATACTCTATATAATTTAACATGTATAAGACCACAATTGCAGCATTGTATAGAATAGTTTCACTACCTTAAAACTCTCTGTGCTCTACCTAGTCTGTTTTACTACTTGAACAATTCTGCTGTTTCACTCAAACTTGTTCATTCCTGATTTTCTTCATGTATTTCTTAATTCAAGGTTGTTTGAACACATTCTTTGTGCCAAGGGGAATATCTTGTTGTTCAAGACCCAGGCTTACCCTCAACAGACTTTCAATACACTCAGTGTGTGTAGGGGAAATCTGAAAAATATTGGGTTCTAGATTACTCCACAATTCCCCACACAAGAATGTATTATAGGTGCTGGAGAGATATCTCAGTGATTATAAGCACTTGCTGCTCTTGCAGAGGACCCAGGATCAGTTCCCAGACCCCACATCTCAAAATCTTCTGTAAATTTAGTTATAGATTATCTGTCACCCTACTCTGGTCTTCACAGGCACCAGGCACACACATAGTAGATATAAACTCATGCACACACACATATACACATAAAATAAAACAAAAATAACTATTTTTAAAAAGTATATTGTGGACTACAGGATGGTATAAATCCTCATTAGGGCAAATCAGGTCTCTTTTTCAGTTTACACTGCACAAAAGCTTCTTGGTGTGGGGGAGGAGTAAATCTGGTGAAAATTAGTTTAGACAGTTCTTTTTCTTGTCATTCTTCAGAAGAGATAAGATTTATGTCTCTCTATAATGACTTCACTGAATCAGGGCTAGGCCATTATATGTGCAGCTTGATTGGATTATACAAATGATGGGGAAACTGGATGAATCATGCTATCTAATATGGTGGAGCCAGTGTTCACTTTAGACAAAACTGACAATGCAGGACAAGAATAGCTCTGAGAGTGAACTTGAGTTTGGGGTTGGGATATATTTTTCTCAGAGGAAATGACAATGATAGACTAACTTTCATACCTAAAAAGAAATAAATGGAATATGCTTAGCACAATATACCTGAATAGGTGTGTGTCTCCCCTAGTTCCACCTTAGTGTGACAGAACAATAAAAGGCACTGATTTTTGTACTCCATTGTTTTTCTCTGTTCCTTTTCCTATTTTGTCCCCTCTGAGAAAATTATGTGTCCCCTCGATTTGGCCTTAGATGGAAGCAGGAAAGCAGCTCAAGTTCATTGTATAATTGTCACTGAGATACTGGAAAGGAGAGAGGAGTGATGTCTACTACTGTGTAGGTGGTTGAATGTCATTATCCCATACATATGCCCCTAAAGGAGACTGGGATACTCTCATCTGTCTCTCTCTTCCTCTTTTTTTGGCTTCTGATGTGACTACTTGCTCTGACATATACTCCTACCATAGTCCTCCATTACCCCCATCAGAGAATTAACAGACCATATGATCATTCATTTTAACCCTCCAAACCACAAGTTAAATAAGCCTTTTCCTTATGTAAGTTACTATCCTAGCGTGTTTTATGATAGTAACAATAAAAATTTAGTCAAGGATGATGAATATATGTTAAAAGACCTTTGCATTTGGAGGAGAAAAACCCAGTGAAACCCAGAAGAAAGTCACATTTTGTGGCCTCTGACAGTAGGGAATACTTACTGTGTTGGTTACTAATGTCAGCTTTGCAGGATCTAGAATTACATAAGAGACAAACCTCTGGGCATGTCTGTGAATGAGTTTCTGGGTTGGGCTCATTAAAGTAGGAAGTCCCACCCTAACAATTCCATGGGTTACAGTCTTAGACTGAATAAAAAGGAGAAAATAATATGGGAGGCAGAATTCTCTCTCTGCTTCCTGACCACAGATACAATAAAAGGTACTGCCTCAAGTTCCTGCCACCATGCATTCCCCTACATGACAGCGAAAATAAACTTTCCCCTCCTCCTTATGTTGCTTTTGGCTGGTGTTTTGAAAAAAAACAGAAAGATATGCAGATATGCAAAATACCTGTAATGTGGGAAAGGCTTCATAAAGCTACAAATGAAAAAGACTGTGGCATTATGCCCCTTATAATGTTCTACCAGCCTTTACCAAGGCTTCCTTTCTAGGTCAGACTGCTCTACTGCAAGCATAGTTGATATGATGAGGCCAGAGGAAGCATGGAAGTTACGTGGAAAGGATCCTTAACCATGGTTTTCAACATAATGGGGACAACAGGGAGACTGATGATTGCCAAAGGCTTAGGGGAGGATGAGTGGGAGTGACCAAAAAACAGGTAGAAAGCTTCTTCATAAGGCGACAGGCGCATTCTGTAACTAGATAGATTGTAAGTTGTACAAAACTGTAAAAATAAACTATACTGTTATACATGTAACAGGATTAAATGATAAATTTTGTTATCTGAATTTTGTCCCCCTTAAACATTTTTCTTTTAAAATGGGATGACCTAAGCAGTATTGCTTGTCTTGCTACCTGTATATGATAAGGGATTGCATGTTTCTGGATTTGTTTTCGAAAACATCTATTTGTATGTTGTATGTGTGTGTATGTGCGTGTGTGTGTGTGTGAGAGAGAAAGAGAGCAAGAGAGAGAGAGATACAGAGATATACAGAGAGCAACAAAGAGACAGAAACAGAGAGAGGGTGATTCAGGTCATCAAAATCATCGGACACAAGGGTCCCCACTTACTGCATCACTTTACCAGCTCCAGGTTACACGTCTTTTATATTAAATTAAGGTTTCAAATTGGAGATCTTGAGATCAACAAATGATCCTAACTTCTGTTATCTAGCACAAACTTTTTGTAAATTCAAATAACAGCTTTCTTAGAGAAAAAAAGGTGACTTTTTTTTAAAGCAAATAAGAAATAGAAAACATCTGGAGAGTTCTATGCAGTGGAGAGATCATATTTGATAGTTTTCATTATTGTGTGACTTCTGTTGCAGAAAACTGTGCATGTTTGTGACAATTAGAATGTGCATTTATTCAAACTTATAAAAAAACAAAGAAGAAATGTTCAAGACTAAAGGTAAAGTTTAGTAGTACAGAGTTTGCCACAATGTGGTGGTAGTGCAAGCCTTTAATGCCAGCACTCAAGAGGCAGAAGGAGGTGGATCTGTGCCTAGTCCTAGGCTCTCTCTTTAGTGTACGCCCCCACACTCACATGCTCACAAATAAGCCTGGTTAAGTATCTTCTAAATGAAGAGAGCGTCAAAATGCTCTTTTCCTTGTTTTTTTTTCCCATAATAGTTTAAGATTAAAAGATAGAACTAATAAGCAAAATGTCAGCAAAAATCTTTTGCCACCCCAGGTCCAGACAAATTTATTGCAGAATACTACTAGATCATGAAAGAATTAACACCAATATTTCTCAGGTCATTCCATAAATTAGAGAGAGAAGAAAAGAAAGCTCCAAAAACTCCTTTTAGAAATCTAGTATTATCCTGATATCCAAACAACATTAAAATGAAATAATAAAAATATCTCCCTGATGAACTTAGACACAAAAATTCTCAATAGAATTCCTGCAGTCTAAATACAAGTATGTGTCAAAAAATCATTCTTACTGATCAAATTGGCTTCATTCTAGAGAATCAAAGATGATTCAACATAATAAATAAGAACATAATTCATCATATAGATGGACTTGAGGGAAAAATCATACAATCATTTCAATGGATGAAGTAAAGAATTTGATGAAACTCAATATCACTCATGACAGAATCCCTGAAAAGACTAGCAATAAAAGCAATTGTCCACTAAACTCAATATGTATAAACCTATATTTAATACTATGCTAAGTTGGGAGAAACTCAAAACTTTCCCATAAGGTCAGGAACAAGACAAAGATTTCCAGTCTTTCCACATCTGTTTAATATGGTGCTCAACAAAAATCTTTATACAATGGACACAATAGTTGATTTTATATATCAGCCAGGATGCTCAGGCTAAACACCATTTCTTATGAAATGTTGGTGAGGCTGTATCTAGATTAGTATTTAGTTGGTGGTTTCAGTAAAGTAATTTGCCTTCACCAATGAGGAGATGACCCAATCCATTGAGAAGCAAAGTCAAATAAAAAATGGAGGAAGGGAGAATTTGATCACTTTCTGAAAGTTTGGTTAAATTTTGCATCATTTTTCTTCTAGCTTTGAACAGGGTATACACCTGGAACTACACCATAGACTCTCCTAGGTCTCTGGTTTATAGATTATTGCTAATGGGGCTTCTCATCCTTCATAATTATGAATCAATTCCTTGCAATGGGAGATAAAAGCACATTTTTATCTATGTACCTACATATGCGCTTACCCAACTGTCTGTCTGTCTGTCTGTCTGCCTGTCTGCCTGTCTGTCTATATATCTATCTGCCTACCTACTCATCTACCTTCTGACTCTTGGTTTGTTTCTCTGAAGAACTCTAATAAAATTGATACATGGTACTAAAAATATACACTTGAGTACTCAATGTGGTCAATAATCCACTTCTTGGCTTTAAATCTACATCCATCTATCAGTTACATTAACAGTCATATCCAGCCATTCAAAATAAGTGTTTTAAAAGTCTTGTGAATATGAGCAATTTTCTGTGTACCACATGCATGTATTGCCTATGGAGGTTATAAGAGGGTATAAGATCCCCTAGAACTGTATTTACAGACAGTTGTGAGCCACCAGGTGAGTGCTGGAAATCAAACCCAGGTTTTCTGGAAGAGTAGCCAGTACTTATATCTACTCCCCCATCTCTCAATCCCTCAAAATAAGTTTTAACAAAATTACCTGAATCTGGAAACAGACTTTCAAAGCACATTTTGACCAAGTGTTCAACAAGAATTTTCCAAAAGTGCAAAATATATATGTAATCCTGTTTCTGTCACAAAGTTAAATAGGGTGATGTTGGTGGTGGTGTTTCTTCAGTTAGAAATAATAAGAACTTTTTTCCAAATAGAATTTATTTCAGGCATGCAACATTCAGACATCAGTCAATGTAAAGGCTTATATCAATAAACTAAAGCAAAAAAATCAATGACTATAACAACACTTGCTGAAAAATCATCTGACAAAATCCAACACTCGTTCATGATTGTAACCTTTCATGTTGGGCTGGAGGGTGGCACAGCAGTTGGAAGTGCCTGTTGCTCTTACAGAGAAAATAAATTTGGTACTCTGAATCTACATCTGTGGCTCCACAAACATCTGTGGCTCCAATTCTAGATAATCCAAACCCCTTTTCTGTCCTCTAAGGCTGACAGGCACGTATGTGGTGCACAGTTATGTACACAGGCAAAAGATTCATGCAAATACAATAAAAAATAAATACATATTTTAGAAGTCCATCAATCTAGGAACAGAACATAATTTCCTCTGCTTAACTTTTTCGAAACAATCTACAAAGATAAGTGCTGCTAACAGCATCCTTAACAGTGGAAAATTTGAAGGTGTTTTGCTAAGATCAGGAATAAGACCAGGAGGTACCACCACACACTCATTTTTCATAATTTTGGAAGTCGTGGCTGATGAAATGTTATAAAGAAAATAATTAAAAGACACATAGAGATGGAAGGAAGAAATGAAATTGTTTTCAGAAGACATTTGTCTATATAGAAAAATCAAAGGAACTAAAATAAATAAATATTCTCAGAACTGTGTTATTTTAGCAGGGTTTAGCCATATAAGGTTAACACACAAGAGTCAATCCCTTTTCTTTATACCAGACATGAATAAATAGAATTTGAAATTAAAAGGCAAAAATCATTTATGTTGGCATTTCAGAAATAAAATACTTAGGTGTAAATATAACAAAATATGTAAAAGATCTATATAAACTTAGACATAATCATAAAATACAAAACAATGAAAGGCCTAGAACAGCACAGGAGAAAATCTAAATGACTTTGAACTTGGTGGTGACTATTTAGGCACAAGATCAAAAGCATGGTCAGAAATAAATAATCAATACGCCAGACTTCATTAAAATGAAAAATCACTGCCCTGCCAATCATACTTCAAGAGAAGAAGAAGACAAGTAACAGCATGGGTGAATGTTTTTTTAAAACAATACACGGCTGGTAAAGTATGGTTACCTAAGTACCTCGTGTTTTTTCCTGGGAAGATGAAAGCAATGGTGTATTAATACCAAATAGGTCACCAATCGTACCTCAGGTAGGACACTAAGGACAGATCAAAGAAATGTTTTCACTCAAGTAAAATTAGAAAAAGCAATGATTTTATTTGAATTTGCTTACAGGAGCATGAGTTTACCTACAGGAGCATGGGCAATATATTGGCAGCTACAAAGAAGAGTCTACTCCCACCGCCAGAAATTGTTAACTGCTTATACATTCTCAAGGAGAGAAGGTACCACTGCATTCCTCTTCCATTCTATGAAGGAACGTTAGTGGACCCATCTCGTTAGATTCTTGCAGGCAATCACAGTTGCTCTCATTTCAAGATGTTAATGGCTACATCATTCCTACAGTTCTACAACACCCTACTTTTTTCTCTGTTCTTACATTCTTTTCACTCCCTCTTCTGTGATGTCACCTGAGCCTGGAAGAGGCTATATAGATGCATGGGTACTTCCTCCTATGTAGAGCTAAGCTTTGGGCCAATAGGACACAGCATTAGTCACTTTTTCTCAACACTGAGACCCATTATGAGGCTTCAGAGTACCACCCACTGCAAAAAGCTTTTTTACCCAAGGTTGACAGCTGTTATGTTCTGTAGATATAAGTGTTTAGAAAGAATTTGATAGGCATGTTATATCCACTTAACAAACAATGGTGGTAGTTTTTCCCAGTAGGGTCTATGATCTCCCCAGGCACAGATTTTTCAACCTCATTTATAGTACCAAATGTGGGTTTCTTCCCATAAAGCTGGCCTGAAATCCAATTAGAAAGCAGTTGGCTGCACCTATAACAATTTTGTCACCACTGCACTAGTGATGACCTTTCCTGTCATGCTGGTAGTGTAGACCAGAAGGTAACTGAGTTGGCCTGCTGGCGGTAAATCTCCCCTAACAGCCTGCAGAGTCATTCCAACTCTACAAAAGCCAGCCAGCAGATAAGCTTCCAAATTCTTCCCAGCTTGATTTATTTATGTTCTGCAACCAGAGTGGTGTGGTAGTTCTTCAGCAATAGTTTCTTATCATATTATATGTTTCTGAAATACAAAGAAGAGCAGTGACAGTAGCCTAAATTGTTTGGGGGCCTCTGAGACTTCCCAAGCTACAAACAACTTACTGGTGGGTGGCCCACCCCTTGCATTTGGACTTTTGTTTAAGAACCTCATAGCCTCTGGGGGTATCTTTTTCCTCTCACCAGGGATATCTTCATTCAAATGTTTTAGTCATTGTTTTAATGTTTATAGCCACAAGTTTCTGTAAGGCTTTTTCAGTTTCCTTGTCTTGTGTCATCTGTATCTCACACAGCCATAACTCTCTTATGAATTTCTCAGCAGTGCCTGGCCTTTGCCCTTAGTGCAGATTGAGTTTTCGCCTGCACTCCTTTACGTGCATGTACTTTTACCTTTTTCAGATGCTTTTCTAAATCTGTGAAAACACTTAAATATTAGAAGAATATGAAGCCTTCTGTACATAAAAAGAAAGATTACTGAAGTGCCAACTAGTCGTGGCTTTAGTAGTTAAGGGGATGCTAAACAATTTACCAAGGTCCAACACATAGTGAAAAGATCCCATTACTTCTGACAATTGTTTACTCAAAGGTGCCATGTGGGCTGTAGCATGTATAGGAAGCCCAGCTTTATTCAGTTCTCTATAATCTACAATTATATCTGCATGAGTTGGTTGGCTTCCTTATCCTGGAGCACTGCTGCAGCATACACACACATACACACACGCACACGCACACACACACACGTGCACACACACACACATACACACCTCTTCTGCTAGGCAGATCCTATGTGTGCTTCTCAGCATGGTCTGGGGTCAGAAGGGAACAGGGCACCCATTTGCCTGACATGCTGACTTTAGTGCCTAGGCTGGCGCTGGGGCAGGCTACTGCTTCTCCATTAGTTACATCTACCAGATAAAAGGGCCACAGGCTGGGATAAAATAATTCCACCCCACTATACACAGCATACTGTAGATGAATAATTGCTACCAGTAGGGCAGGCTTCATCGAGCACACATGCTGCCCCATCTCTACACCCATCTAACTGATGTCCATTGCCCCTGATGTTCCAGGAGGCCATCTGGAACCAAGGTACCTAGCCTTGGCCTTCACCAAACCCAAGTGTTCTACATATTACTAGGGCCCAATAGGTCCACAGTTGAATATAGGACCTTCATCTGCAGGAAAATTTGGTCACCCAATGAGGCTGAGGCAATTCCCACAACAAAGGATCTTTTTCCTCCACAGTTTAAGACAAAAATGGGGGTAAGCTGTACCAACTTCTTTGGTGAACTTCTTTGGTGAACTGGCTTTCAGGCTTTAAAGCCTGTTTGGGGCCTGCAAGCAAAGTTTTTGGCATCCTGTCTGCTTTTCACTGGGAACTCTAGCCTGTACAGGTTTTGCACCATTTGCTTTTCAATGACTAAGACAGGGCTCTTTATCTGTTGCTGTTATTTTGTTTTCTCATTCCCTCTGGGTAGTGTTAGTACTTCATGGTACTAATTGACATTTCAGTTTGTCATTCAATTTTACAGAGTCTTTTCTACTTCTCAAAGATCATGACCCACCATGGGGCTCAGCAAAGTCATTAAGGCTTCATGTCTGTTCTCAGGTCCTGGAAAAGCTCACCTCGTCTTTACTCTCTGGCGAGAATAGTCTCACCCGGCCTGGTGAATTGAGCATCAAATACCAGCCCTCTTACCCCATTCACTTGCTTGCATTTTTGTGTAATGTTTTTCCCTTCACTGCTTAGTTTTCGCTATGGGTTCCAAGCTTTTGTATTCCAGGAAGGGATGTTTCTGCACAGTCTAATCTGTATTCCCTTTTCCTTATGTATCCTCCAGGCCTAGAGACATAAGAAATGGCGAGCTGGAAAGATGGCTCTCTGGTTAAAAGCACTTAGTCCTCTTCCAGAGGACTCTAGTTCAGTTCCTACCACCTATGGCAGGTGGATCACAATCACCTGTAACTCCAGCTCCAGGGATTCCAACACCTCTGGTATTTATGGACCTTACACTCATATCCTTATATCTGCACACAGATACACAAACATTCACATAATTAAAAGTAATAAAAAATTGCTTAAGAGCAAGAGACGGGTAACTATTACAAGCTGGGAGGTTCGTCTTGTAGAGGAACCAGGTTCAGTTCCCACAGCTCACAGCCATCTGTAACTATAGTTCCAGGGAACCATACTCCCTCTTCTAATCTCCACTGGTACCAGACACACACGTGGTGCTCATACATATTTTCAGGCAAAACACTCATATACATAAAATAAAATAATCATCTAAAAAAGGGAAACCAATACTTCTATCTTATCCTTTTGTTTATCAAACTTACTTAGCCAAATCAGAGAATAATGTGGAGAATGCTACCTGCATGTTCTTTTCTTATCATAATTCTCCCCTTATATAGACAAGTTCTTTCTGAACAGAGAGCTGAGCCTCAGTTGCATGTCTTATCAACTATAGCAAGGGCCAGACAGCTTCTACAATGGCTTTCTTATTCTATTCCATACTTGCTGTGCTGGTTAGTCTTATGTCAACTTTTTACAAACAAACTAGAGTTATCTGAAAGGAGAGAAACTTAACTGAGAAAATGCCTCCATAAGATCTAGCTATACGGCATTTTCTCAATTAGTTGTTGACAGGTGAGAGGCCCAGCCTATTGTTCGTGATGCCATCCCTGGGCTAGTGGTCCTGGGTTCTATGCAAAAGCAGGCTGAGAAAGCCATAAGTAGCAAGCCAGTGAGCAGCTCCCTCCCATGGTCTCTGCATGAACTCCTGCTTCCAGGATCCTGTCCAGTTTGATTTTCTGTCCTGATTTCCTTCAATGATGACTGGAGATATGGAAGTCTAAGCCAAGTTACCCCTTCCCTCCCTAACTTTCTTTTGCATCATCCTGTTTTGTCACAGCAAGAGAAACCCTAACTAAGGCACATGCAGTTTTCAGGATTGCAGCATGCTCTCTGGTCTGCAGGCCACTGGTGAAGTATAGCTGCACTCTTCATGTGCCATCTCACCCAGCATCAACTGCTTACATACCCTTATGGAAGGATGCTACTGCCTCATAATCTCTCTCGCACTTCCACGAGAGACTGTTAGCAGACCTGCTCTTGTGACAGTCTCATGCAGGTAATCACAGCTGCTCTGCTTTCAAAACAATGATCGCTACATCATGATCAGAAGAAAAAGACCTACAACACTAAACTACACAAAGAGCTCTTAATGCTCAATAGTAACAAAAAAACAGCTGATGGTGGTTGTGCACATCTTTAATCCCAGCACTCAGGAGGCAGAGGAAGGCAGATCTCTGAGAGTTCAAGGCCAGCCTGCTCTACAGAATGAGTTCCAGGACATCCACAGCTACACAGAGAAACCCTGTCTCAAAAAGAAAAAGGAAAGAAAGAAAGAAAAAGAAATTAACAATCTGAATAAATAATGAAGGAAAGATGCGAGTAGAAATCTTAACAAATAAGATATACCAGTAGCAAATGAACATATAAGAAAATGTTCAATATCATATATTGTTTTGCAATTTCAAATTAACACAAAATGAGATACTATTGCATCTCAATAAGAATGGGAAAAATCATGGGGACATCCACTGAAACAGTCTACCTGAGCTCATGGGAGCTCACCAACTCCAGCCGGACTATAAAGAAACAAGAATAGGACTAATCTAGTCCCTCTGAATGTGGTTGATAGTTGCATGGCTGGGGCAGACTGAGGG
>LOJH01004526.1:0-17840 GCA_001685095.1 Ellobius talpinus | reverse complement strand
AGGGAGGGCCTTGGACCTTCCACAAAGCAAAGTGCCTTACCCTCTCTGAGGAGTGGATTAGGGGTGGGGAGGGGGAAAGTGGAGAGAATGGGAGGAGGAGACGGAGTGGGAACTTGGATTGGTATGTATAGTTTGTTTACTTTTTTAAAAAAATAAAAATAAAGACAAAACAAAACAAAGAAAAAATGGGGAGAATCTCAAGTATTGACCACACCAGCAAAGGCAGCAGTGCATACACAATGGCACAGCCACATTAGAAGACATTCTGTATGATAAAGGAGCTGCAGAGGAGTGTGACTCTACATTTATCTACATCAGTGTTCTGAATCTTCCTAATGCTGTGACCTTTGATGCAGTTCCTCATATTCTGGTGACTCCCAGGCATAAAATTATTTTTCTTGCTACTTCATAACTGTAAATATCTGATACCCAGATGGTCTTACATAACCCCTGCGAAATCATTAAAAATTAAGTACATAGCATGTTTTCTAGACTGACTATTTCTGTACTTCACTGACAGGGTAGCATAAAATTTTGCCCCTCCCCCACTTATTTCACAGTTTTCTAACAGAGCTATTGTTAAAGGGCAAGATCTTCACTGCTGGATAATTCCTTATTTCATGTCTTGATTGATAATCTACAGTAAATTAAACTATATGAGTGTGTAGTCACTGAACTGAAAATAAAGGCAGGTTAGACAAAATGAAGACAGTAGCAGAAACATGCTGCAGTATTGTGGGCAAGCTCATTACACAATGGTCTGGTACCAAAAGCATAGGCCAGAATAACATTTATAAAAGTAAGTGGTCCATGACATGGCAAAATATCTGGACTGGGGAAGCTGTGTGTATAAATATCATATAACAAAAAACCTGAGATGAGATGGTTCTAGAAATGAAAGAACCCTACATGTCTCATGCCATATTTTCAAACAAAAGAATAAAAGAGGAGCAAGAAAAATTAAATTCTAAGAAAATGGATACAAGAAAGGAAGCTTCATAGCATCGTAAAGAATAAACTCAACAGAATTTCTACTGTAAAATCACTACATAGACAATGTGTGGGTAATTACTGTTGACATTTAAAAGAGCCATTAATTTGTTTTGTTTTGTTGTTGTTGCTGCTGCTGCTGCTGTTTAATGAAAATATTCTTTAGTTAACTGGATAAATTCCATGTACTCCAAACCACAGATTTTGCAAAAGGCACAAGCTTAGAACTCATACCCAAAGAAGCATTAGAGACTGAGTACTCACCAAATAGAGGCATTTCAGATATGGCAAGCATTTAAAACTCCATTAATTTTGGCAATTTTGTGAAGTTGCTATTAGAAACTCTGTTTTGTTGATGAGGAAACTGAGGCCCTTTAGCTAGTAAGCGGCAGAGCCTGTTTTTAAACCATGTCTTCCATCTAAGCTCATGTAATTTTGGAAATAGCCAAGGGTATGGCATTTACAGAGCGATCCTATAAATTGTCATCAAGGGCCACCATAGATCTTGCTCAAAGCTCAGCAAATAAGCTAAGTGCTCTTAGCAGCTATATGCTACTACTGCCTATGTCAGATAGTATAAGCCTGACACTCTGCAGTTCAATTTCAGATCTATTCCATTTTCCACTCTCCATTGGTGACCCAGGAAACACAACAGTAGTCTACTTAATATTTTCAAAAAAAACCACATCCTAGATACGATAGCAACCAAGGAAAAAACTACCATAGAAGGTGAGGACCATAGTATTAAAATCTCCTAATAAAACCAAGGGAAAGCTAGAAATCAGGAGGGAAGAGATTAGAAAAGATAGTTGTACAAACTCAATACAAAAAAATTGATACGATAAAATAGATGAAAGACAGCATGATTGTCTTGCACATGACTAAAATATTTGTAGATTTACACTCTCTCATATGTTAGCCAGGTAGCTCTGTCATTTAGTCAAGGCCCTAGGGAGCCCATATGTTTGAACAAGAAATAGCCAACATAGGCTCATGTGTTTGAACATTTCGACTCCGGTTATGGAGCTGTTTGAGGAGGTTATGGAACCTTCATGAAATGCAGCCTTTCTGGAGGAAGTACATTACTGGGAGCAGGCTTCAAAAGTTTTTAGCTCTACCCAGTTCCTGCTCACTCTTCAACCTGTGTGTGGATGAAAATGTGATTAGCCAGCTTTCTGTTCCTGCTGCTATGCCATGCCTTGCCTTTCCTAGTTTGATGAACTTTATCCCTCTGAAACCACAAGCCAAAGTAAATCCTTCCTTCCTTAAATTTTTCTTTGGCCATGGTATTCTATCGCAGTATTAGAGAAGTAGAACCATAGAACCAGGAATATTTTCCAAGTGGTTTAGAAGACTCCTTTCACTGTATATTATGCCCATCTGAATCTATAATTTAAAATTTCAGACAGACATTTTTTTCCTGTTCTTCATCATGGGGCAGAGTCAGGGGGGAAAAGGAGATCTCATGAAGAAACTCATTTGTAAGCTCTGCCTCAATATTTATATAAGGGAGAGTAGAGACAGACTAACCTGGGGAAGCCAAGGTTTAGGAGCAGCTCAGAGTTAAGATGCATGTATTTTCCAAAACTACATAAACTGTCATGTCCTTTGGCATCAGGAGAAAAGAAAAGACTACCATTCATAGCATAGTCCTTGGGATCAAGGCAGAAGAAATCCTAGAGAAAGGTCTGAAGATGATGAGTTATGAAAATAAAAACTCAGATACTGGAAATGTTGGTTTCGGAGTCCAGGAAGACATTGATCTGGGCAACAAATATGCCCTGAGCATCAGTTTCTCCAGGCTGAACTTGTATATGGTATATCAGATTTCAGCATTGCTGAGAAGCCCAAGACAAGTTACATTGGAGCCAAACAGAATCAACAGAGAGGAGGGCCATGTACTGGTTCAAGCAAAAGTATAATGGCATCATCTTCCTGACAAATAAATTCTATCCAAAAGGCCAATAAAATTCTCTAAAAGAAGTATAAAAAATAAGTGCAGAAATCCTACATAACTAATAGAGCAATAAGTGAATAATCTCACTATAAAATCTATGAAGTAATGTGAAAAAACTTGGGAGTTTTAGAGTCACACATGGTGTGTGCCTTTAATCCCAGCACTTGGGAGGCAGAAGCAGGTAGATTTCTTTGAACTCAAGGTCAGTCTGGTCTATGTGGTGAGTTTTGTGCCAGCTAGGTCTAGATACGGAGACCCGGTATCAAAAACAACAGCAACAAAGCACTCGGTCCAGACACACAACCCTCAAAATATCCATTTCAGCAGCTTATTTCCTTTCTCCCCTTCTTCCAACTTGCTCCCCCTATGCAAATTCTCTTTTTGTATCAGCCACCTTTCCTGAATAAGTCACTCTCACCCTTTCAAACCTTTACCCCAATCCATGCCATTTGCAAACCCAATTTTCAAACACATTTGCCTAGTTCCATACCTTTAGCCATGAATCCTCTTCATTTGGGAACCCTTTTTGCCTGACCTAGTTTTAGACCTGTGACTTGGGATCCATTTTTCCCTGGGTCAATTTTGCTCGGCCTAGTGCAAATCCCATATCTCCTATACTGGACCAATCTAAGGAAGGCTAGATCATCAGACACATACCCAAGTCCACAAGCACAAGTCAAATTGCAAAAACAAAGACAACATGAATGGCCAAAATAACATCTCTTCATTGAAACCCATTAATCTTCTAGATGTGTTCTCTAACAAAAACTACACAGAGCAACCTCAGGACATAGACTTTAAAAGAACAAACAAAACATTATCAAAGAATTAAAGGAATTTTAAAAAGATACAAATAAACACTTCATTGAACTCAAAGATAATACCAATAAATGTTTGAGTGATATCCAAGAGCATAAATGCATTCCTGAATGCAATACCAAAGATAATTTAGGATTAGAAACCACAATTCAATGAATATATAGGAAAACTGAAAAAAAGGCTGAAATAATAATAGAATTAGAAAACTTGATAGCCCATTCACAAGTAGAACAAATCAAACAGAAGACTGAATAAAAGGATTTGAAGATAAAGCAGAGAATCTAGATGAAATGGGAAAAAAATAAAAAAATGTTTAAAAGTACAGGATAGGGATATTCAAGACATGTGGTACACCAAGAAAAGACAAAACCTTCGGATAATAAGTATAGAAGAGGTAGAAGAACCTTAAGTCAATAGCAAAAACCAGGTCTTCAATAATATCATAGAGAAAATATCCCCAAAATAAGGAGAGACCCATACAAATACAGAAAAGAAAATCCCCACAGCATATCATAGTTAAAAGACTAAGTAAGTCTAAGTATACAGAACAATGAAGTGTGTTGAAAGCTCCAAGAAAATCACAAGTCACGATGCTTCTAAGTGAAGACTGATAGACTCCAGAAAAAAAAGAAACTATAATTTAATGAGAAACAAACCACAACTAGAATACAAGCCATCACAAAACATCAAACTGACAGCAGTCTACAGACAGTTTTCAGTAAGTTTAAATTTGTTTCATTTTGCTTTTTCAAGACAGGGTTTCTGCGTTTAGCTCTGATTGCTCTGGATCTCACTCTGTAAACCAGATTGGCCTCAAACTCAGAGATCTGCCTGTCTCTGCCTCCCAAGTGCTGGGATTAAAGGGGTGCACCACCACACCCAGCTATAAGTTTAGATATTAATGGCTTAAACTCTTCAATCAAAAGACACAAGCTATCTGAATATATTAAGAAACAAAATCCACCTACCTGTTGTGCACAAGTAACTCATCTTAGCTCTAAATATAGGTACCACGTTAAAGTGAAAAGATGGGAAAAGGAGGTATTACCATCTTAATATCTGGAAAAAGAGCTTCAAACTAAAACTAATCAGAAGAGACAAAGAAGAATATTTTATTCTAATCAAGGGATAAATCAATGAGGAAGATAGCACAGTCCTAGACATATATACACAAAGCTCTGGAGCGCCTAATTTCATCAAAATACTAATGGAATTAGACACATAGATTAACACAAACCCAATACGTGTTGATTTCAACACCCTCACTTTCTCCAATTGGAAAGTCATCTGCACAAAAAAATAGAGAATCATTTGAATTAAATGACACCTTACACCAAATGGACCTAACAGACATCTACAGACTAGCCCATCCAAATGTCAGGGAATTTACATTCTACTCAGCAGCACATAGAAGTTTCTCTCAAACAGACCACATGCTAGACCTCAGAGAAAACAAATAGAGAAAAATTGAAACAGTCCCATGTTCCTATCTGACCATTATTCAGTAAAACTTAAAACTGACAACAAACAAAATTCTAGTAAGGGTACACATTCATGGAGATTAAACAACTCATTACTGAATGATGAATGGGTCAAAGAAGAAATCGAGAAAGAAATCAAAATATTACTGAAACTAGATACAAATGAAAACACAACAAAACCTCTGGGGCACATTTTCAAAAGTTCTAAGAGGGAAGTTTATAGCTCTATGGGCCTACATCAAAAAAAATAAACACAGAAAGCACAAATAAATGACTTAATGATGCAACTCAAGAATTTGGGAAAACAAGAACAAATCAAAACCAAATCCAATAGACAGCAAGAAATAATAAAAATCACAACAGAAACTAATGAAGCAGAAACAATGAAAACAATATAACAAACCAAAAATATCATACCTGGTTCTTTGAGAAGATAAACACAATTAGAAGACCCTTGATCCAACTAAAAAAAAAGAAAATCAGAGTACCCAAATTAACAGAGTCATAAATAAACAGAGAAAAATTACAACAGACACCAAATAAATTCAGAATATTATAAGGGGATATTGTTTTGCTTCAATAAGTTGGAAAATCTAAAAGAAATGGATGAATTTCTAGATTTAGCTAAGTCTCCAAAATCAAACAATGAACAGCTTAATAAACAAAACAGATCCATAGCAGGTGGAAAGATTACAACAGTAATAAAAAGCCTTCCAGCTTAAAAAAAAGTCAGGGCCGGATAGACTCACAGCAGAATTCTGCCGTACTTTCAAAGATCTGCAGTCAACCAGCCTGGTCTACAGAGTGAATGTCAGGACAGCCAAGGCTACACAGAGAAAACCTGTCTCCAAAAAATCAACAGAAAAAAAGAATGGCTCCATAGGCCCATATATTTAAATGTTTAGTCACCAGAGAGTGGAAATGTTTGAGAAGAATTAGAAGCATTAGGAGATGCGGCATTGTTGGAGGAGGTGTACCACTAGGGGTAGGTTTAAGGTTTCAAAAGTCCTCACCAGTTGCAGGCCTGTGTTCCCTAACCCAGCCCACACCCACCCCTGCCTGTTACATAAAGCTCACTTCTCCAGCACTGTGCCTGCTTCCTGCTGAGATGATCATGGGCTAACACTAAAAGCAAGCTTCCTGGGGTGATGAACATGGTCAGAATCCTAACTGTGGAGTGGGTTACACAGGTGACATGGATCCAGCTCATATCATTGCACCCTTGATATATGACATTGTACTGGTCAATATATCTTAATACCAATTTCAAAAATGTGTCTTTCTGGTCTTTGTGAGTAACAAACTGAGATAATATAAGGTGTGTGTCTAGTGGAGAAACAGCGTACAACAAGTACTCAAAGAGGTGATGACTAAACATCTTTCTTAAAAGTGACCAGTTTCAAGGCCAGCATGGTGGCATGGCCATGGTGTCCCACCCAGCACGTGAGAGGCAGAGGCAAGATTGTAAATGACAAGTCATTCTGTGATATACAGTGAGCTGTTACTGTTTGAATCAGAAATGTCTCCCCTTTGAGGAAAGTAGGATGGACAGATGGGCACAAGTAGTCACTAGGGGTGAGCCTTTGAAGGCTATAAGTGTTCTTTGTTCCTGCTCCTGGTCTAAGAAGATGTGAACTAACTCTGCTACATGTTCCTACAGCCACATACTGAGATGCCCCATAATATCACCTTGCCACGATGGCTTATGCTTTCTGAAACGATAAGCAAAAGTCAGTCATACCTCCCTCAAGTCACTTTTGTCAGGTAATTTGCCACAATGGCAAGAAAAGTAACTAATAAGTTCTGTCTCAAAATACGAAACAAAGTATCTGTACCATGACAACAACAAGACAGAAGAATTAATAGCAGAAGCAACTTTCAAAATCGTAATGAGTTGACAGTCATTCGGAAACCCAAGAGGAATCCAGAGCAAGGACAGATGGCACAAACCATGCAATCCTTTCTTCTATAGTTTGCTTCTGGGCTTTCACCGCTGGCATCCCCTTGGCTTCAACCACCAGGCAGGTAGTCAATAACACGCAGGAACCCATCAGTACACAGATCTGAGATAGCCTGCAAATCAGATAGCTAAGGGACCAAGGAGGCCTAGCCAGGTATGGCCACTCTAGAGGAGATAAGCCTTAGGCTATAGAGCCAGCGAGCTGCTGAAAGGGAGAGGAAGAGTTGTGGGGCAAAACAAGGTCCTGGCTTCTGGAATCCTCAATGCAAGGCCTGAAAAGGAGCTAGAGGCCAGTTGCTAACACAAGGTCAGCAGAAAATGAAGGTCTCCCTCAGTATGCAGTCTTAGTATTGATTTGTCCCAAAGCTAGGGATTAAATCAATCAATCCTGGGTGAATCCAGCTGTCTCTGTCATCACACCAGTCTAGAAATTGTCCTGGATTGGACACTGGAGCACTTCTTAAAGGCAAACTTGCACAAGGGTCACCAGGGATCCTCTTAAAATACAGATTTTGACCCAGCAGGTCTCAAATGAAGCCGCAAATTCTGTACCTCTATCATTCTCAGGTAATGCCTCTGCTTTTTTGGCCCACAGATCACATTGGAGCTCACAAATGCCCTCTAGAAGATATATTTTGTAGTATAAGCCAGGTGGCTGGGAGGGTTCTTTGGATCTCTTCTATTTTACCTGACTGAGCTTACATGGAGAAGGGAATAAGCAGCCCCTCCCAATGCTCAAAGCAAGGAAGTCAATATTCTATAAGACATTCTAAGAAACTCACTCCTCTTTATTCTAGTTTAAAAACACTGCTATAGATGGTGTTGTGAAGAGATTTATAGTTTTTAATCTTCTCATATAGCACAACTGCTAAATACAGTATAATATATGTGACAGGAATTAGTCCAGAATATATTTAAGACTTTTCCTCCTCAGTTCATATGTCAAAAAATTGCCATTTCCAATTATTTATTAGGAGTGTGATGTTTTTCAAGGTGGATGCATTACTCCTGTTATCTGCTTTCAATTAGTTGAGAATTTACTATTCTTAGCCAAATGTCCATTCATCAGCAAATTCCACATTCCTGGCAATCTGATGAACTTCCCAGGGCTCTTCCTTTATAGTTAAAATAAATGAGGCTGTCTATGTCTCATGCCTGCTTGCTTGCCTATGGAAGGAAACAGAGTAGGTTGAGGTGAAGAAGAAAAGAGAGTGGTAGGTAGTGGGAGGAGAAAAGGATGAGAAGGAGAAGGGAAGTTGGAGGAGGATGATAAGCAGCGCTGGAGGAGAAAGAGGAGACTAAAGAAGATAGTGCCCCAAACAATCAGTAGAAATCAAAGACGGAAATAAGTACCTACCCAGACACAAAAATCGATTCCTCACTTGAGCGTATTCAACCACATCAAAAATCCAGCACTCAGGAAACGTAGCTCCATCAGCAAGAGGTTGGAAGACTTGAACTTGACCCCTTTATACCTTGTTGTGGGGCCTGTGGGAAAAGTATAAGCTTTGGAACGAATGGGGCCTGGGTCTGAATTCCACCGCCCCTGAAAACCAGAATGTCTTTGGGTAAGTTATCCAACCTCCATTTTAAACCCTCTTCTGCTTCTCCCTCTGGAAAATCATAACAACAATGACCAAGTTGCATATTTGCCACGGAATTAAGCGAGACTGTTTATGTAACAATAGCATCAAGGAAAATAACCCTGCCCTTGAATTTCAAATAGCATTTGAAATTTCAAATGCTACCCAGTGTGTGCAGATCTCACATTTACTCCAGCCACCCTGGGGCCTTGAGTAAGTAGGAAGGGAAGGATAGAGTAAGGACAGTGGTGAGATGGATGGATGGAAAGTGCCTTTCACCCAGTTTTATGTTTTTCTCTCCTGTATTTCATCCTTCAATATTTTTGATATACTTTCTTGAGAGAATATTTCCAACTTTATCTAGCACTTCCACTCCTTGTGCACTGAAGATAGAAGCCAGGGCCTTCCAGATAGTAAGTCAACACTCTACCATTGAACTACACCACAACACACTACCAGCATTTCTAAGCACCTTATTTTGTGCTCCAGTGGCCTGTAATTGTCTAGTTAAGCCATGGTCATGTCTCATGAATTCAGTGCCTTATCTTAAAAGGAGCAGTCAGATTTTGGAAGCTTTTTGTTGTTGTCCTTATCATAGTTGTGGCTCCCCAATATTCTGCTCCCTCCAGTTGTCTGGATTCTGTGGATTCACTGTTTGCTCTCTGCCTCCTGTGTGCTGGTCTTCTCTAAATGCCTGCTGATCACTGGCTATTGACTTATTTTACAAAAGTGGCGACCATGCTGATTAGAAGTGCTAGTGATGTGTAAACACTTGTCACATGGTAGCTGATGTTGCAGGGAAACCTGATAAAGCCAAGGTGTTTCATTACAGGCAATGGAGTGAAGATCAGCTCCTCTAAAGCACTGTGGGCTGTGGCAAGAGCTCAGTGCTAGAGCACTTCTTTCATAGCTTGGTTAGTTTTGTGTCAACTTTACACAAATGCTAGCAGCATTTGGGAAGAGAATACCTCAACTAAGACACTGCCTCCTTCAGATTAGTGTGTAGGCAAGGCTCTGGGGGGATTTTATTGATTAATAATTGATGTAGGAGGGACTATTCCACTGTGGAATTACCCCTTGCCAGGTGGTCCTGGATGGTAGAAGATGGAGGAGGAGACAGAGTAAGAGGAGAAATTGGAGGAGGGGCTGCTTTTTTTAGCATCACTGCAACACAGTTTTTAATAACAAGAATCCTCTGATATTCTACCAGAAAGCGTAGTAAAGGGCAGGGCAATACTGGAAGGCTGTGAGAAAAGAAGGAAGGTTCTCACAATATGTATTAACTCTTCAATTACTCAGTCTTTTTTGGGTTCTGTGCCATGGAGATTCTCAAAGCTCAACTCACGTAGAGATTACTCACTTGGCCCACAGGGCTTACTAAACACAGTTGGTTCTCATGCCCAGGGTTCTGGCTCACCAGAGAAGAAAAGATTTTACCACCCCTCATTTGTCAAAACCATTGTCCAGTTGAAAGTGATCTTTGGCTATAAAACACTAAAAAACAATAAAAATAAAAACAAAAGGGACAATATCAACTATAAAAAATGAACATCTAGGGTTATAGAATCATTCTTCTTAATTAACATAGTTCCAATTTTTTAAACTGTCATTACCTCTGAAATGAAACCCACTGAGGCTACTACATCCAGGCAGGCTAGTGATGGTTTCTATTCACAGTTAGCTGGAAATAGTACTGGGTAATGTATAACCTTGGGTCCTAGAAGACGAGGGTGACTTCTGGTTAGTTTTGAACTGTTCACTCTTTGATGACCCCATTGAGATGTGTGTCATGCAATTCAGCTGCCCACCTCTAAAAAGCTCAAACCACACAAAGAGGTCATCTAAATGTGTCTCAGTTAAACAGCCCAGCTAACACCCAGACTTCATGGAGTCATCTTCACGGTGACCTATATATACCCAACTCCTTGCAGTCTATGTACTCAAAACAGTACTACAGAGAGCTGTAAATCTGTGTGGATGTATGACATAGTTCATGACTCCTTAAGGAAATCTTTTCTTCACCGCCCTATACTCACAGCCTGAAACAGTGCAGGGTACATAGTAGAAATCAATGGATTCCCACCTCTCACTGATGAAAGGGCCATGTTAACAAGCAAAGCCTCTTGTTCACTCTCTTGGTAAGTTCAGAGTCCATTGTTTGCTTTCTCAGAACAGATCTTATCTGACCTAAAGTTCGGTGGACACTCTTTTAGGCTTTGATGGCTTGCCTGAAAGTTACACCTCAGCTTGGTTTTCTTCTGGCTGTGTAACCTAGCTGTGTTTCTGTGCCTTTTCTCCCTCATCTGTGAATTGCATATAATTTTATCAACATTTCAAAGTTTCTGGGAGCTTTAGATATGTGTCAATGCTTAGAACAGACACCAGTTAGTAAGCATTCAGTGGCTGATAGATAGTTCATCTTTATGTTATAATTATTCAATTATTATTACAAGGTAATGCCTCCAAGAACCAAATTGTAAGTACTCCCTTCTCATAAAAGCAGCCTCTGGAGGATTCTTCTGGGTCTGGGCCAGCTGTTGTCACAGTTGACTGTTTTCTTTGTTGGCCTTAGAGATTAAGGGGGCTTACTGAATTTGCCGCTCTGCACACATCTGCATGTAGCATGAACTGGCATTGGAGAATTATAAAAGCAAAGTTCATTTTAACACAATGAATCTTGGGTGCCTACAAATTGATTAAAATGTGCGTTCTAAGGTTCTGTTCAAGCCAGTCTGGAGTAGGGCCCAGAAAGGTGTTCCTTTAATAAGTCTCCCTAGGTTACTCCAATGCAGGAGTCCTTGAAAATTCTGCTTCAGCAGATGGTCTCCTTAAAGCAAGAGCCACCTGAACCTTGACGTTACCAATTACTCAAGTAAATGAATTCTCCCCAAAGCTTTTAGCACAGAATATCCAAAAAGTGATGAACTGCAGCATAAACAGGAAATATGCAGTGATGCGATCTTTTAATTCTACTTCAAATAATATGTTCATTGCATTTTTCTTCAAACACCAGAAATCTTCTAAAGTAAAGTACTATGAAATTTAAGCAATGAGTCCAACAGTTAATCTAAGTATACGACAAAAGCTATGGTATAAGGGAAAGTGTGAACTTATAAACAAATGTTTACAAATTTTCTTATGATATAAATTAAATTATAAATATACTCTAGAATATCTAGAGACTCTAATGGCTGAGATCTTTGTAGAATCGCTTGCCATTAAAATATATCAGGGCCCACATCATGTTTTCCTTCCTCGTTCTCTCATCCCTTAATTTCTTTATTTTTCCTCCTCACATCATTTTCTCAGTGCCTACTACAGTCAAGATGTGTGTGTGTGTGTGTGTGTGTGTGTGTGTGTGTGATGTGTATATTCCTGTTCTTAAGGGGCCTTCTCGTTGGGAGTAAACATTAAATTATTAAACACACTTAAATTTTATTCTTAGCCAGCATATGAGATAAGTGATTATAAAATTCTTAGGTACAGGTGTCAAGCTACCCAGGACATTTCCCACAGGTAGACAGGTAGGTTGCTTACAAGGGTTTTCACGGTAGTGTATGAAAATGGTCTTTGATGATCTTTTCATCTAGGACATAATCACACAGCTACACTCGAGCCCAGTGATTAGCCCAACTGAGCCTGTACTGGTTAGCTGTTTTTGTCTACCTGACACAAGGTAGAGTCATATCAAAGGAGGGAGCCTCCAATGAGGCTTGCCTGTAGGCAAGTCTGTGAGGCATCTTCTTGATGAATTACTGTGATGGGGTGGAGCAGGTCATCCTGGGTAGTATAAGATAGCAGGCTGATGCCACGAGGAGAAAGCCAGAAAGCAGCACTCCTCAACTGTCTCTCCTTCAGCTCCTGCCTCCGGGTTCCTGTCCTGAGTCCCTGCCATGGCTTCCCTGATGATGGAGTGTCCAATTAAACCTTTTCCTCCACAAGTTGTCTTTCAGTCATGGTGTTTTTTCACAGTAGCAGAATCCCTAACCAAAGTGATTGTATTTAATTCTCTGCACTACAGGACTCGGACCCAAATCAGGGATGCCCCAGTTTCTGATATAGGTGGAATATGGAAAGACAGATGTTTCTACTTAATTTCTACAAGTTCTTTTTACACAAATTACTTCCTCTGGGCAGTGAAATGAGGGGAAAATGGCAACTTGGGCCTTCAGAAAGCAGAAGAGAGAATAAACTCTATTATAAAAATTCTAACTCATCATCCAATTCAAAAGAGCCTGCTAAAACAACAATTTGGGATTTTAAAGAACCTATTCTCAACAAGAATTTGCCTAGATCAGGGTTTCTCCATGTTGGCACCATTACCAGCTTGAACTTATGTTTCTTTGTTAAAGAGAAAAAAAGAAGAAAAGAAATTAAGAAAAAGAAAAAAAGTCCAAGTGGAAAAAGGGACTGTTCTAACGTCATTCTGCCACTGTGATAAAGCACTCAGACCAGAAGCAACACGGGGAGGAGAGGGCTCATTGCAGCTTACACTCACCAGTCACACAGTCCATCATGGAGGGAAGTCAAGGCAGGACCTCAAGCAAAAGCCATGGAAGATGGAGGACACTGCTTACTGAATAACTCTCAGCTCATGCTCAGCTACCTTTCTCATGCAACCCAAGCCCAACTACTCAAGGAGGATGTTGCCCATAGTAGGCTGGGCCCTGAAATATCAATCAATAATCAAGACCATCTCTCATGGACATGGCTGCTGTCCACCCTGATATAGGAATTTCTTTGACTGAAGTTCCCTCTTCCCAGTTTTCTTGAGGTTTTAAGGGTTGGACCTCAGACTTGCCTCTCAATTCTAATTCTGCTAGAGCATTCCATTCCGATTTAAACTCTGATGCCATATTAACATAGTAATCACTCCTGCATGTGTCCACTTGCTGTTATCGGCTTGGGGCATGGGGATTGCTTGATCCAATGAACCCAGTACTTTACCACAGATCATCACAGTTCAGTCTTTCAGGTCAGAGCCCCACATTTCTCAGAATTGTCATTAACTGAAAAGATGTGTTGGGATCTTTAAGAAGTGAAGCCTAGTTGAAGGCTGTTAGATTATTAAGAAATGCCTACAGAAGAGATGAATTCAGTTTTTATGAGACCTCAGTCTCATTAGATTTATGCCTCACCTTATAAACACACACACACACAATCATTGTGATACCATCTGCTATGAGGTTGTCACCAGAGCTAATCTATAACTTTGAATCTCTAGGCCTGTGAGTTAAACATCGTTTCTTTCTAAAGCATCCAGACTCAGACATTTTGTTGTAATGGAAAACAGAATGATAGAGATTTTTTTTGCAGTCCTTGTATCTGAGAGTCAAGGTAATGTATGCAAAATGTGCCTCTAAGGTGTGTGTTCAAGCTAAAGCATGGAGAAGTAAAGCTAAGGAGAAAAGCCTCCACCGGGTCTGCTTTGCCCAATGAAAGTTCCTTGAAACAGTTCTGGGATGGCAACTTGCCCACGACAATGAGCATCCATGCTACCACTTCTTTAACCACACTTCCCCTGAATAAACTGCAACGACCTACAAGAATTTCTGATCCAGTCTATCTTTAGTTTGAGATCCAACACAAGTAATCTGCTTATATTATCAAAAGATAAGAGGTAGAATGTTCACAGAACTCTTTCCTATAATAGGTGAGACTAGGAATTAAGTCAAATGCGCAACCACAGCAGAATGGATAAATAAATCATAATAGATTCTCACAAAACAACTTGGTCATGAGAATGATTATACAACATCTCGGTAAAGTTCACAGATCTAAATCAAGCAAATAGAAACCAGATTCAAAATTGAATTAACATAAGTTTCCAAATAGGCAAAACATATCGATGCACTTGGATATCAGAATAGAAGTGAGTCTGTGGGATATGGATGGTGACTGAGGAGCAAAAGGGGACTTCTGGAATGTTGTAGGTCTTATTTTGATTCTTTAAAAAGGTTTCTCTTTATTTTTATTTATGTTTATATGTGTGCCTGTATGTGGAGGAGTACATGCCATGTTCATGTGGCTTCCCACAGAGGCCAGAAGAGGACAGTGGATCCTCCTGGAGCTGGCTTTACAGTTTGTTGTGTGCTGCTTGACACAGGTACTGGGAACTTAACTGAGGTCTCTGCAAAAGCAGTATTCATTTTTAACCTCTGGGCTGTCTCTACAGCACCCATGCTTTGCTCCTAGATTTGGTTACTGTATGTATTCTGCCTAAGAAAGCAGACTGAAATATACATTGGTAAGTCGTGCAATCTATACATGGATAAAATATTTCAGGCTTAAAAATGACCTTCCCTTTCTCAGCTGTTGCTCCCAAGCTGGAGACTGACTTCCCATGTTCCATCACTATAACTCCCAGTGACACAGAATGGGAGCAACCAGATCAGAATGAAGTGACTTTCTGTCCCAGGGGCCAAGGTAATCTCACTGACCCCTGACCTCCTGATGCTGCAGAATCTAACTCTGAGCTAGGCAGAGAGCTGGTTTTCCCCTTATTTTTCTTTTAATCTAGATTGTTTATCACCCCCAATCAGCAATGTTGCTGCAATGGTAGAGTCAAGCCAAGGTTCAATGATGGAATGTACTGGTATAGCCTCTCGGCATCCACCACACCAGCGTGTCTCACTGTGGGTTGCACATCATCTCTATCAAGGGTCTCTGCTCATCGTAGCAGCTTGTGTGGTTTTCCCAAGGCTGATCCCATGGTATTCCTCCTAACATCTGGGGAATATTCTGGATAGCACACAAATGTGAGCTGCAGTGTTTATTTTACTAGTGCAGTACACCTGCAGCTTAACTAGTAGAGAAAAATCTAATGTTGATGATTACAAATGGAGACCTGGGTGAGGAGCTGTAAACCCTGGAGGTTCATCTTTCAGCAAAAAGGATCCAAGACTCTCACATTCAATCAATCTGAACATGATGGGAAAAAAGAGAGACATCACTATAGACAGATAATGGTTTGAAATCTCATCCCGTGATGATTGGAGAAGCAGATGTAAGGAAAGATGATTTTTATATGTTTCGATAGTCCCTGCAGGGTGGGAGATTAAATAAGCAAAAGGTCTGATTGGTAACCACATTTGGGCCACTGAGCAATTGCAGAAATGTAGAAGCAGTCACACAGTCTGTGCTTGCTAGAGGAAAGAAACAGGGTTAAGCTGCTGAAGGCAATCTCTTTTGTCACATTACTTTACACACACAGATATTGTAAATCTCAGTTACATAAAGTTATATAATTCACCTAATGTGCTGCCCATTTTGGATGTCCACTGCCGGATCCTCAACATATCAACAGTTCGGCCAGTCATTTTCACATTTAAAACTACCTCTGAATAATATTTATGTGTGAAGTGCTAGGTGAACTATCTCTTCAAGGATGAAGTATCCAATTATCCTGGTTCGTATTATTGCAGAACAAACTGGCTCAGATCTTATGGTCTCAGGAGAAGGCATGGCTGTCCTAGTTAGCTCAAGCTTCTATAACAAATAACACAGTTGGGAAAGAGTACTTGCAAGATTCTGGGTTCCATGAAGCACTGGAGGAAATGTCTCACACACACACACACACACACACACACATGCACGCATGCATACACATGCACACACACAGTATAGATTGAGTGGCTTAAATCATACAATTTACTTATCAAAATTCTGAGGCATTATACTAGGCATTATAGTAAATGCCTGTAATCTCAGCATCCTGGAAAATCTCAAATTCAAGTAAAGCCTGGACTACAAAATGAGACTGTCTCAAAAAGAGAGAAGAAAGAAAGAAAGATAAAGAAAGAAAGAAAGAAAGAAAGAAAGGGAAAGAAAGAAAGAAAGAAGTAGAGAAAGAAATAGAGAAAGAAATAGAGAAAGAAAGAAAGATCTGAAGCTAAGCTACCCATGAGCAGGGTGTGAGCAAATGTCTCTCTTCTTGGCTTGAAGATGGCTGTGTTCTCACTGAGTCCTCACATGGCCTCTTGATCTCGCCTCGTAAAGGCACAAATCCTATTATGAGTTTCCCACCCACATGACCTCATCTAAACCTGATCAGTTCCCAAACTCTCCACCTCAAAATATTATCACATGGGGGATGGGACTTCATTATGAATTTTGAGGGAACACAAACATTCAATCCACAACAGTGACCAACTCTATGAGTCAGTTTGTGCTGCCATAACAAACACCACAGGCTGGCTGGTTTAACAACAGAAACTGATTTTCCCATAGTTCCAGGAACTGGAAGTCCATAATCCAGTCATCAGCAGGTCTGGTTTCTTCTGAACCTCTTTTCTTAGTTTAAAGATGGTCACTATCTTGTCCTGTGTTCACACTGTTTCCCCCATCTATGTACAGCCTGTGCTCAAATCTCTTCTTTAGTGATACTGGATTAGGGTTCACCCTAACAACTTCACTTGTAACTTAATTCCCTCTTTAAATTCCCTACTGACAAAAATAAATCAAATTTTGAGGGACTTTGGGTTAGAATTTTAATAAGTGAATATGGACCACAATACACAGCAATTCTATAATTGTAGTTTGCCTGGAACTGAAGAGATTCCAGAGATATGGAATCTTAGGTGTTAAAATAGGGAAAAACCTAGATAGACCAAAACAAATTGATCACCTATAAACAATATTTATTGTGCTTGCCAGTCTCTGATCTGGGCAGGGCTTAGGGGAGGCAGCTAACGGTCTCTACCACTTATTTACTCACAGGCCTAGGGACTGGTTCTGGCAAGATTCAAGCAGTTGGGTGAAAAGCTAAAGCATCTTGCATAAATGTCTAGCTCTACATTGCTAGTCTCTCCATGTGACCTATGCAGCATGGTAGATTCCTGGTGGTCACACTTTACATGAGGACTGCAGAATGCCAGGAGAGCAAGAGACTACTAGTCTTGCTCTGTCATCATTATGACAGAACCCAAAGGATCATCTCACCTTTAGGCAAGTTCAGCAGTCATCTCTCTGTAGGTTCTTCATGTCCAGTTTATGCGTCAGTCCAGGCAAGAGCAGTTTCTTACCCAAATGGCTAACCAACTCCATAAGGA
>LOJH01004525.1:0-17793 GCA_001685095.1 Ellobius talpinus | reverse complement strand
ACTCACAGAGATCTGCCTGCCTCTGCCTCCGAAGTGCTGGGATTAAAGACGTGCACCATCACTGCCCAGCAAAAGCTGGATTTTAACACATTGGAGTAAACATTAATCAAAAACATGCCTTTGATATTAGTTGTGTCCACCTAGAGTCTAGGTTATAGAGGGCTCAGTATATCACCAATATTAATTATATCCTAATTTACAGTATATATAATTACAGAATAAAGACTAATCAAACAAGCCTCCTGAGTGCATGAGACGGTGTCCGGGGCTTACCAGTCTCACCTGCCACCCTTGCTCTCACCACATATGCAACTTCATGTATTGCCATTATGCAAATTGTGCATTATGATGGGTTTTGTTCATGTTTTACAGTGCTGAGGTTGAAGACAGGACTTTGTGCCTCCTCCCCCTAGACAAGCACGATATCTCTGAGCTACATCTTGAGTCTGTGTGTGTGTGTGTGCATATCTGCACCTGTGTTTGGAGGCCCAGGGTTGACATCATGTGCCCTCTTCAATCACACAACATCTTTGATTTTACTTTGCATGTTTATATGTGTGTGCATTATGTGTATATGAATATTTACATGTGTGTGCATGCCCAAGCATGCAACTGCATGAGGAAGCCAGAGGCTGGTGCCAGGCCCTTGATCTCTCTCCTTTTTGTTTATTGAGATATGGTATCTCGTTGCGTAAGAGGAAGTTGTTTCCTCTGCAGGTTCTGTTGAGCAGCCGAGTTCCTGGATGCTGTGTGCCTAGGAAGTTGCTAAGCTGAGGAATATGGGCTTCTCAACACTCCCATGAAGTCAGTTGTCTTGCAAAGTGATTTCACTGTTCTACATACTGTGTCAGTGTGTGCTGTCTACGCTAATGTTTTTGAAACAGGGAGAAATGTGTAAATTAGTAGTTCACCGTGCACTTTGTTGGGGGGGTTATAGATTTGTTTGTTTGAGAGTGAATCTCACTGCACAGGCTAACCTCAAACTCACTCTGTAGTGAGTTTGAACTTGTCATCCTCCTGCCTCCATCATCTGTGGCTTTAACTCATGTTCTGATCACTAATCAGCAACTGTATATATTTCCTCTTTGGGAAAGCATGTATTAAAGTCACTTGTCCATCTTTCTGATGAATTGTCCTGTCTCTTTCCATATTTCTGCCTCTCCCTCCCCCTAAGATGAGTCATAGTTTTGGAAAAACTACTATAGGATCGCATCAGTCGAGGCATAGGCTTTCCCAATAATTTGTAAATTTTTTCACCAACATTAAAATGTTCTGAAATATATTTCTGCAATAACACAGCCACATTTTCAGAATCCCCTGGACAGCACAAATAATCAAAGCCCAGTGACAGATATTAGGGTTCAACCTGAAGATCAGAAAAGCAAAGCAGCCAACCACAACTTCTACCTCAGACAGAAATGGTGATCCTGCCTCCAGGAATCTCAGAATGAGACTGAGCTAAGACCTGTGTTCTCCTGTCTTATATTCCTCTCTAGTGCTGGGTTTAAATGTGTGCACCACTACCGCCCAGCTTCAATGGTGAACTAGTGTGTGGCTACTGGGATTGAAGTGTGTGTGCCTGGTCTATATGGCTAACCAGAGTGGCTGTTTTACTCTCTGATCTTCAGGCAAGCTTTATTTATTAAAATATAAATGAAATATCACTACACCCTGGATATGCATGAGCTATTTTTCCAGACAAGATGCCTGGTTTCATTTTTGGTAAACCCGATAGCTTTAAGATTCTGTCCAACTGTTTTGACACCAAGGGTCAGAGCCCTCCCCGCTTCAGTCCTGATAAGGTCATAACAATATTTTTATTTATTTATTTATTTAAAATATGTTTATATAATTTCACCTCTCCTTTTCCCTCCAATCCTCCTCCTCTTTTACTGTTGCCATAGCAATATTTTAATAAATTACTGCTTCAGTTTGCTAGGCCAGAGGTAAAAACATGACCCTAACCCTTGTGTCTCCACTCCATGCCTTCTCTGGATCAGTTCCTGCGTGCCTTTAACACACACTCATCTTCCCTCGGCCTGAAGAAACTTTTGCTGACTGCACTGTGGCATTTAGCAAGCTCACAGACTAGGATGTAATTCATATAATCCTTTAGCAGAGAGATTATGAGAACAGATTCAGAGTTAAAGAAAACACGATTAACTCCAGATTAGGATCCAAGCGTCACCCCTCTTTTATAATAATCCTTCCTATAACCCACACAGGAAGCTAAATGAATGGCTGATGTGAGTCACAGATTATCAGGACTCAGGACACTTCATCCGATAGGTCAGCTGCGATCTCTGTGAATCTACCTCCCCTGTGGCAGGAACACTGGAGCCCAATAAATACTTGCTTTTTAGGTTTTGTTTTTATCAAGGATGACACAGGAGCCTATTTCCCTTCCCTTACACATGACACACAGCAGCTGTAATTACCAACACTGACCTAAAGCTTCTTTTCTGATTGTTTTTTGTACCATAAGATCAACTTTCTAAACAGGTATTTTAGTTTGTTTCCTTTTGCTGTGATAATGTAACCTGACAATTTAAGAGTAAAGGGTTCATGTGACTCACAGTTTCAGGGTAAAGTCCATCACTGTGGGGATGTCAAGGAAGCAGGAGCTTGGAGCGCTTGCAGGTTACAATACATTCACAGTCAAGTAGAGAGTAATGAGTTAATGCATGTTTGCTAGTATTTCACTTGCTTCTGCACTGCTGCACAATTCGCTGTCCGCTACTAGGGAATAGTGCCACCCACAGTGGGGAGGGTTGTCCCGCCTCAATTAATGCAATGAAAGTGTTTCCCACTGGACATGCCCATAGGCCAACCCACTCTACACAGTTACTGATTGAGAGTCTCCTCCCAGGTGAGATATTGGCACTCAAAACTTACTGTCACAATAGGTTCTGTGCTTCTTGAAGGGAGATGTCCAAGTTTATGTTTATGCTCAGTTCTTTATATCACTAATGTAATTAAATGTACATGATTTTACATGGACACAAAGCACAAAGAGAAGAAAAGTTACTTGTGTGTGCATGTGTTATGTGTGTTTACACATTCATGTGTATGCATGCACACATTTATAAGTGTGCACTGAGTGTGGAAGGCTGAACTGATGTTATATTTTGGCATAGGGGCTCTCATGGAAGCAGGAGCTCACTTCTTCAGCTACACTGTCTGTCCAGCAAGCCGCAGGGCTCCTGTTATCCCCTCCTTCCCTGCACTAAAATTCTAGGTGTGTGCTTCTACACCAGCTTTTTATGGGTAAAGAGTCTCTAACTCCAGCCTTCGCAGTTGTGTGGCAAGCACTTTACCTCCGACCTGTCTCCTATAGCCAAATGTGAGTGACCGTGGCCCGGGAGCACAGAAGTTGTCTCAAATACCATGCTTCCGTGTGTAAATGCTTTCATGAGGTTTTTATAGTTATGCTACCAAAGAAAGTTATAAAGAGGGATTTTCCAAATTCGTGGGTGGGAACATCAGGTGGTTGGGTCACAGCAAAGCCGGGGAATCTCTGTCATAGGTCTCAGATACTGCTTGATGACATTCTTAGCTTTCAGGTGGGTAGAAGTTAGTGGTTTGTTAGTACATTCTGAAGGTGTTCCGTTGCTGCCATTATTTGGATGTGTTTGTATGTTTGGTTGGCTTTGGTTTTCTTGGTCTGGTAGCTGCAAAGGCGTTAAGTCAGAGTTGGGCTATGAATGGGCAGCACTAAAGATGAATCAAGATAAAGGGGCTCTGAATCTGTAACATTCCGATGTTACATAGTGATAAAGTTCTAATCAGCCAATCGGCCTTGCAGGTTAACGTGGGTGTGGCTTATTTTACTTGCTTCCTGGATGATGCAACAGGAATTCTATGGATACAGGGAACTATGGCCTACTTGTCACATGCATCGCAATTCCACACAGTCTGTTGCCATCACAGACCTCATTTCAGTCTCCGCTCAGCCCTCCCTGTGTTGGTAGATTTCAGCCTGGCTATCTAGCATGATTGCTGGAGAGCCTTCCAGCTCCCCTCTGCTGCAGACAGGAGGTGAAGACTTTGCTCCCCACTGAGGAAATGTGTCCTGAGTCTCACAGAGAACACAGTTCTGCGCTTCACTGGCTGAAGCCTCCTGTAGTCACTTTTAGCTTGAAGGAAGGATTGAGACACAGATTTTTATCTGTACAACAGCATGTCTAACTGTCCCCGAAAGAAAAAAGAAGAGGACTCTTGGGAGGGTACTAGAAACTTCTGTTACATTTTCTAGGCATGAATTAGTAGATGGCTGTGATGTGATCACAATCAGGTATTTCCAATTTTGCACCTGAAGGCTGAAGGGTGTTCAGCCCTTAAAGGCTGTTCTTAGCAGGGTAAGAGTAGGTGACCGCACTTCTGCAGTCAGAAACACTACTGACTACAATCCACCATGCCTCAACATAGAGATAAGAGGAGGAAACAATGGAACCCATCTCACCAAACTCCCGGAACTCCAAGGATCCATACAAAGGCAGTGTAGCCATTATTTCCAGACCTGATGAAAATGCACACAGAAAAGGAAGTTATATAACCAACCTCTCGTGCACATAAAAATCTTCAACAATGAACTATGTTCACTGAGGGAGGAGAAAAAGACATCTTACCATTTATTATCGTGTGTGCCTTGTGTCTATATGTATTTGTATGTATACACATGTACATGTTTGTGGTTGCACACACGTGTGCAGAGGCCGAAGGTCAATGATAGATGTCATCCTTGGTCACTCTCCACGGCCACAGCACTAGGGTAACATGCATGTTCCGTGAGGTTCTTAGGTGGGAGCTGGGGTTCTGAACTGGGCCCTTGTGTGCATATAGCAGTCATTTTGTCAACTGAGCTGTTTCCTTCACCTGAGAAATATGTTCTGAGAAAAGCATTCGACAAAAGGAAATGCAGATTTATCCTTGAGAAAAATGGACAGCTTTGGAATTTAGGCGATGATGTGCCCACCTATGCTTATGAACAGTCACAAGTGTTCCACTGTGGGACAGAAAATTGATGGAGAGGAGGCTGTGTGTGTGAGTTTCCTACATAGTCCCCACTATTTTTCCTGTAAACCTAAAATTACCGTTCATGTCAAAGGTAACCCCAAAATATTTAAATAGTTAAGATGAAGCTTTTTTTTTTGGACAGGGTTTCTCTGTGTCGCTTTGGAACCTGTCCTGAACCTCATTCTGTAGACCAGGCTGGCCTTGAACTCACAGAGATCCACCTGCTTTTGTCTCCTGAGTGCGGGGACTAAAGGTGTTTGCCACCACCACCTGGCTAAGATAATACTTTTAAGTTCTTTATTTTTTATCACAATAAAGTAATACTTACCAAAATAAGACAATAGAAAATTTCCTTAACCTGTTAAAGTATATTTTAAAATCTATAGCAAATATCATATTTAATAGCAGTGTTTTCCTTGAAGTAAGAAATAAATCAGTGGCTGAAGAGATGGCTCAGCCATTAAACTTCCAGAAGTCCTGATTTCAATTACCAGCAACCACATGGTGGTTTGTAATGGAATTCGATGCCTTCTTCTGGTGTGCAGACAGACATGCAAACAGAACACTCATACACATAAATAAAGAAATCTTTGGGACTGGAGAGATGACTCAGAAGTTAAGAGCACTCGCTGCTCTTCTAGAAGAACTGGGTTAAATTCCCAGCCCCACATGGCAGTTCAAAACTGTCTGTAACTCCAGTTTCAGGATTTCTTACACCCTCATGAGACATAAGTGCAGGTAAAACACCAATGCACATAAAATAAAAGTAATGAAGAAATAGATCAATAGTAATTGTTGTCTTCCTTCCTATTGAATTTACATTGACAGAAGAAATAATTAAGCAAAAGGTCAACAGAAATGCAGAAAGCTGTCATTCTTTAAAATGACATAATGGACGCTTTGAAAGCCCAAATGAATCAGCACACTATTTATTAATAAGAATCAGCACACTATTTATTAATAAGAATCAGCACACTACTTATTAATAAGAATCAGCACACTATTTATTAATAAGCGAGGTTGGCAAAGTTGGCTGGATTCAGGATCAGCATAAAACCTTAATCCTTTTGTGTAAGCCAGGAGTAAAGAGAAAATGAAGTATGGACAGATGATATTGACTATAGGTGAAAACAGACTTGGGGATCTAACGGAATCTGCACAAGGTTCTACACTGCAAACTGCAAATGCTGCTGATGTTAGAAAAGGCCTGAGTAGAGAGCTGCTGATGTTAGAAAAGGCCTGAGTAGAGAGCTGCTGATGTTAGTAAAGGCCTGAGCAGAGAGCTACAGCACTCATGGATTAGAGTGTGCGTGGTTGTGAAATTCTCAGCCCTCCCCATAAAGTAATCCAGAGACTAACTCTCTCCAGACAGCAAGCTAACACACTTTCCCTCCCTCCTTCGTCCCCCCCACAGACACCCTTCCTTCATCCCTCAGCCCACTTCTCTTACTCTTTTCACATATTGACAAGCACTTATCAAATCAGTAGGAAGTACAAACAGCCAAGAATAAACAGTCTTAGAAAAGAGGTCAAAGCTGGGTTGCAGCTGCCTTGAACTGTGGGACAGCACAGATGGCGTAAGCATGGGGCAAATCACCATGAACCAAAATGACCACGTAGAGTCTGGCAGCAAAACCACACACCATCCACATAGGACAAAGGTGACACATTGTGCGTAGGAAGGAGACGTTGTCAACAAACAGGGCTGGTTCAGCTCTTGTCCTCCCTCTCACAGCGTGGACGAAAGTCCTTCCTGAAGAACTGGAGATTCCCACGTGAAAGATTAAAATAGGAAGCCGTCAGAGGAAGTGCGGAAGACTGCGCTATGACGGCAGGGCAGCCATTTCTAAGACCAGCGATATCTGTACCTCTCTCATTACCGTCTCTGCTACTCCTCCCGATGCTGATGGTGCTGGAACTCAGGCACCTCTTAAAATGCTGAGACAGCTTAGTGTCTGCTGGGATCAACCTTGTACTTCCTCCAGTGGCATCTAGACTTGGAAAGGGTTTTTTTTTTCAGAATAAGCAATCTAAGTATAGAGTGTATGTGCTAAGCTGGTAATTACATGTACATGCTGATTGTGGAGTACAAACGTGTCTTTATGATACAGAACATACAAGCAGCAAGTGTCCCGCTGCTAGGCCACACGTGCTGTGGTGATGCAGCTCACCATCAAGCTCAACTAGTTTGAGAATGGCACCCATGTTGTTAGCTACTGTGCCTTCACTAAAGCAGCAGTTTTTTGGATACTGAAGAACTTTGCGGGGAGGGGGCCATTATCTGTTAGGCACACTCCAAGGCCCTGAAATTAAATGGCCTCTCTGCGTTCATCTTCCCATGTGTTCTTCACAAAGAAGTCAAGATGATTTTTTTTGTTTGATTCAATTATACTTTTTTTAATGCTGAGAGTGAATCAGGGACCTTTGCATGGAAACAAGTTTTTTTTCAACTGAGCCCCAGATGAATTTAAAATGTAAATTAGGCTCAGTCACACTAGTGCTTTTTCAACATTCCAGGGAGGAGTAAGCCTCACCTAGGCCAAGGCTCTTAACTGGTTATTTAATACAAAGTAGTCAGCCCTGGATCATATGCACACAAGTCTCACTAAATGAACCCATCCGGTTGTATTGATATATTTATGCATTTATATACATGTAACAATAATAATAATAATAAAGACCACCAGATAAAAGGGCATGGGAGGAGTTGGAGGGAGGAGAGAAATTGGAGGAAGTGATATAATTATATTTTTTATTTTAAAAAGTTTGCTGATAAAGTTAAGAGTGTGTTAAAAACTCCCCGGTGGCATTCATAGCAATGCCCAGCCTACTGTGCATCGGTTCGCGAGGGCAGGAAGTCACGGCGAGTTCCTCACTCAGAGAAGGGAATACTTGAGCTCCGTGGCAAAGGAAAGGCAGAAAAGTGACTGTTGCCAGCAGAGGGAGCTGTGAGGAATGTCGGGTGCAAAGGGGACTTCTGTGTACGGGAGCCAAGCAAGAGCAGAGACTGTAAATGAAGACCATATCGCCCTCCTTTCCGGCGCCTCATCGACACAGTTCACCAGGACTCGGGGTTGGCGAGACACGCTACGTGCTATAAGTAGCAGGTGCTCCTTGCATGAGGCTCACACAGCTGTAAAACAGAGCTGTCTTCTTTCAGGTCTCCCCGGCTCTGTTGCCCCGCCGCTCCTTGCACCCTTTTGCCATGTTGACAGCACCCAACGCAGCAGAGTGCAACCGCAGACAGAGTAAGTCGGCTCCCTTCTGGCTGTAGAGAAAGTTAACTAGGAGGCGGGCCTGCCTAGTGAGGTCAAGTGAGAACACTGATAGATTTCTATCTGATGAGAGTTTTAAAAACCAGGATCCTTCATAACTTGATGTTCCTCTCCTCGACATCACCCTAAACTGGAAAGTTTATTTCTTAGACTTTTGTTGAGGGCGACAGTGCAGTCCAGAAAGGCAAGATCTAACCCAATGGTGGACACATTCTTCCAAAGTTTTATACTCTGATGTGGTTATTCTCCATGTCTGCAGGTGTCAAGTTAAGGAGAGGGGCAATGCCAAAAAATGCCTCCAGCGGCTCTACCAAGAAAGCAATGGTTCAGAATGGAAATCCTGGAAAAGACGCTCATATACACAGCTCAAGAACAAGGTACATCTGAACATGGATGCTGTGGGATTATGTTGTCTGTATTGTGGTGAACGTTGAGTGTTTGGAGTTCAAGCTTCTGGATTGATTAGTTATCAACTGTATGGTTTTGAACAGGCTAAGTAACCATTCTGTAACTTAGGTTCCTCCTTCCAAAAAAAATGAGAAGAATAGTAACTCACTGATGAATTGGGATTCTGGATGAATGGTGAGAATGGTACTTGGTACGTGGTAAAGCCTAAATAAAATTAGCCATGACTAGCTTTCAACTCTTGAAAATTACTCTTCACAAGCAAAGCAGCTGTTTCTCAGTTTCTTCAGATAGGGTGGTCACAAAGGACAACTTCATGGCATCTCCCAACTCCTGCCCTTTCTTTTTTCCCACCCACCCAGCTCTCAACTGCTATGTAGAAGAATGTAAAGACTAGTCAGAGGTAGACAGGGCTGGAGGGAAAGTAGAAAGATTCTGTTGCAGTTGTCATTGTCGCTACAGTTACCACAGCTCTGGGTTTTCAACCTTAATGTATAAGGTGAAAATAAATTAAAAAGAAGTCAGAGAGACTGATTTGGTCAGTGTGCCTGTCTTAGAATTTCTATTGTCATGAAGAGACACCATGACCACATCAACACTTATAAAGGAAACATGTAATTGTGGTGGCTCCTTACAATTCAGAGGCTCAGTCTGCTATGGCAGGGAGCATGGTGGCATGCAGGCAGATGTGGTGCTGGAGCTGAGAGTGCTACACATCTTGGCTCAGAGGTGACAGGAAGTCGACTGACTGTCACACTGAGTGAAGCTTGAGAGAAAGACCTCAAAGCCCGCCCCCACAGTGACACACTTCCCACAGAATGTGTGGCCCAGATTAAAGGTTTACCTTACAGCCAAAAGGTCTGGATTAAAGGTGTGTGTTATCTAGCCTCCTTCCTCCAACAAGGCCACACCTCCTACTTGTGCCACTCCCTATGAATTTATGGGGACCAATGACACTCAAACCACCACGGTAATAAAAGCTGAGATGGAAGAGCTCCAGAGGTAAAGCTGATTTGTCCTCTGGGATGTTCTGAGGATCTGGCATCTGTAGAATGGGAGACTCCAGATAAGCTGGAAGGTCAGGAGGTAGGAAATGGAAGAGAGTTGCAAACTGAGAAACAAACTTGTGTTTGTAGCTGGAACCTAAAGTGAAATTTCCATTCATTTGGTGCTGTGTCATGCATGTTTGAATGTGAATCTTTAAACCAACTGAATGATATGGTGCTAGGGATTTACTTAGGCCCAGAAACAAACTAACTGATTAGAAAAATAGCCAACACCACACACACATGCACACATACATACACACACATGCACACACATACACACACATGCACACGCGTACACACACATGCACACACGTACACACATGCACACACACATTTTTAAAAATAGAAAAGACATAAGTCCCCCTCACAGGGGTCGCTTTAGGAACTTCCGGGATTGTTTGACTATATCAAATCTTAACACTGTTCTAAAAATAGAAAATGGAGGAAACAGCCATATACTGGCTTTTCTTTTGAAGACACTTGCTATGATGAGATTTAAGGGCATAGAATTCCTTGAGCCACACCTTTGCTTCTGAGGAACTGTATAAAGTCAGATGATATCAGCTTTCGTGTTTGGCATCAGCAGGTTTTGGAAAGCAAAATAAAACAGCAAACAAAAATCAGTAAGAATCCTAGAAACAGCACACATGAACATTTGTGTGTGTGCATATACCACACCCAGACACACCCTGATAATCTGGACAAAATGTAATTGTGCAAAGACAGATCTTGAAAAGTGGTTGGCAGACCCACTGAGACTCATGTATGGGTTTGTCTAACAAAAGCACAGCTCTAAATATTTCAGTTTTAGACATGATTTGGGTACTTTTTCAAAGATATAATTTCATCCCATGTATCTCCTTCCACAACCATCAGTGGCCTTTGGCTTCTCGAGGACAGCGGAACTCTCATTTCCTCCGTGTCTCTCGCAAGTGCAGGGAGGGCTCTGCAGGCTGTGGGGTTTGCACCTCCTGTGCAAATGAGCTAATAGAATGGCTCTGGGGTGTTAGGCTGACCTGAGACCCCTTCCTAAGCATGACCCAGGCCTACTGACTCCATCCCAGGCTCAAACCGGTCTTTAAATGAATCTCTCCCAGAAAGGCCTCTCTTAAAAACAGAAAATTTATTTGTCCTTCATTCCTCCCTCCCTCCCTCCCTCCCTCCCTCCTTCCCTTCTTTCCTTCCTTTTAGTTTTTTGAGACGAGGTTTCTCGGTGCAACATCTCTGGCTGTCCCGGAACTTGTAGACCAGCTTGGCCTGGAATTTACAGAGATCTGCCTGCCTCTGCCTTCAGAGTGCAGGCATTAAGGTGTCTGCCGCCACCACCAGGCCATTTGTGCTTTCTTTTTCATGCATATTATTTGTATAATTTAGGCATTTTTCTAACTCCTGGCTATTTTTAAAAACTACTTTATAAAATAGGATGGTAAAATTATAGTGCAGCAAGTGGAAGGATTCTCCCTTCCCAGCACTCCTTTCCCATGGTTTATAACTAACAACTGTTCGCATTTCTTATGATATTCCAATATTTGCTTTATAAATACAAACACATCTGCATATGTAACAGTGGTTTATTTTTACAATTCTTGCTTTAATTAAATAAGTAAATATTTTATTACATATCTAGAAAATATGATTTTATAGTTTGCTGTTTGAGGGAATTTTCATTTCTTTTTTTCTTTTTCTTTTTCTTTTTTGGGGGGATGGGAGTTCAAGATGGGGTTTTTCTGGACTGCCTTGACAGTCCAGGAACTCGCTCTGTAGACCAGACTGGTCTTGAAATCACAAAGATCCCCCTGACTTTGCCTTCCAAGAGCTGGGTTTAAAGGCATACACCACCACTGAGCGGCTCTTTTTACTTTTTTGAGAAATTTTTTAATTTTAAATATTTGGGAATCATCATTTTCCTTATAACATAGATACAATGTCATATCTTTGAGCTGAAAAAAGACCCTCTTTTTAAACCTTTAAGCATGAAAACAATTCCTTCTTCATAATTTTATTTTCATTTCTGGCCACTGAGTTTCTTCATAAACTAAGAGAAAGGCAGAAACTGTTTTCAAAACTTCCAGTTATTCTGAGAAACTTTTAAGGATTTTTGTTATTGCACTAGTAGCTCATTTGAATCAAAATGGATATGGGCAACATTCCCTGGGAAAGCTAATCCCTCTGTGCTTTACTTTCTTTCCTATAAAAGAGTATTATGTACCTCACTGGGTTGTTTTGAGAAATAAATGAGCTAATGTATATATAAAAGCTCAGAGAGTCACCAAGACAATACCAAGCAGAAAGGCACCTGTTCCTTCTCTTCCCATTCCCAGAGAACCCATGGCATTGTGGAAGGAAGCCAGATAGAGGGAGGAGAATTTAGACTTAAGCCCAAAGCAATATATACAAAATCTTAAAATAATATGTTACCAGAACAGCGCTAGAAAACTACTGATGTTGGGGAATCCCAGTCCAAAGAAGTTTGACTTTCATGATTTTTAAATTTAATTTGGAAATAATTCCAAGCTTAAAGAAATGTTGCCGCAGTACAACGGACCCAGATTCACCATCTCTCATTGCTGTGTGTTCCACTAGCTTTATGCGTTCTCTTTGTTTCTTCCCCCTTCTGCGTTTTTGTTTGTGTATAAGGACATTGGTAATCTTTTCTGAGCTATTAAAACTTGTACATACCCTATCAACTTAGCCTGCATATTTTACTTTGAAGCTCCTAAAAGCAAAGGCATTCTCTTAAGTAATCAATTATTAACTCCAGAATCTATTTTATCTATCACCCAAATAGCATGTTTTCAATTTCCCGAATAACGTCCCTTTTAAGCATCCATTGTGAGATTGCACACTGTAGTCAGTCAAGAAATATAATTCATTTTTCAGATATTTCAGAATGTCCCATGGTAATTCTTTTACATCTTCAAGGATCTAACCCATCTCTGTTGGCACCTGATGTTTGACTTTAATTTCCCATCGATAGAAAGCTAGTTTATGTGTCTGTGCTTGCTATACTGATGTACTTGGAACCAAAACCATCCTCTCATTCTGCAGGTCACGTAGAAATGAGAACTAGTACCATGGATGCATAACAGAGCCTCTGGGAGCAGACAGGAAGCTTCGCCTTAAAGCTGCGATTGTCACCAGCACGCCCTTTCTCTGCAGTTAGCTATTGCTGTAAACGGCATTGACTCTCAAGCCTGCCCTTAGCCTTCTTCTCTTGGAAGCATATTGCACACCTATATTTTGGCAAAAGGAAAAATTGTGTATATCCTATGCTATTTCATTTTATGCCTGGAAAACTGCTGGAGAATTTGGAGGGGGCTCATTGTTCCTGGATGGGTGGGTTTAGACAATCTGGTTTTGATACACATTTTAGCAAATGTGTAGCATTAAATATTGCATAGAATGCTGGAGAAGGAGGTGGTTTTCCAAAGTGTTAACCCCAAATAGAATTAATTTCTCATTAGCATTCTTCCAAATAGAGAAAATGTAAGCTCATAAGTTTACATTCAATAAAGTTTGCAAAGAAGAATGGATGCTGGCTTTCTCTGGTGATGACCACTAGGGAAAGAAAGTGTGCTGCTCTTTGGGCGTCCTTCCAAAATGATGACAAGGCACATGGTTTAACCGCTTCAATATACCAGCTTCATCAGATGAATGGCAACATACTGTACCTCTCCTTCTTTAAGGACTGGGTTGGCCAGCCTTCTGCAGAATAGTCCCAGCGCCACATGCAAAGTCAGGTAAGTTTGTTGACCTTTTCTGAAAATAAGTGGTGTGCTCCCATGTGAGGCTGTGGCTGGGGAGGTCACTGTGAGCCTTCTTACATAGCACTTGGTCACAGTTGTACTTGAGGCTCGCCAGGATGCTTGGAACACAAGATGGATGCAGAGGATATCAGTGGCCTGTGATCCTGGCCAAGACTCCAGCTGTCGGTGACTTGGCCCAGTTTGCTTCTGTGCAGCTTGCTGGCCATGAGCAGACACTTCTTGCTGTCTGTGCTTTCACCATCCAGACATGTCAGTGAGTAATGGCTGAGGATTTTCCTGCAAACACTGTGCCTGCATTACTAACTCTACTTGGGTGTCCTTTGAGAGTCCCCGCATGGGCATGAAGCAAAATTATGTTTGGCTTCACTTCTTACATATACATAGGATGGAATAACAGAAGATAATTCAAAATTTGATGATCCTCCATTCCTGCTCAGCTGGCAACAAGAAGGAAGTTCTGATGGCGGCCATCCTGGCTCAGGAAAACTGACAGTTTGGTGAGGGAAAATGCAGACAAACCATAGCACTGGTTTTAAGAACAACACATAACCCTGGAAAAAGGATGGTGACAAGAAGAATGGAAAGTCTTATGCCTTTCTTTCCTGATGAGAATGCCTTGGGTTTTGGCTGTTCTACTAGTTTTAGACCAAGAAGTGTTTAGTCTCATATATACATATATATATGTATGTATATATGAGACTATATATGTTATATGTATATAAGCATATATATGAGACTAAACTCATATATATATGCTTTTAACTCTCAACTCAAAAATCACACATTTAAAAATTAATATTACTACTTTCACCCACTGGATTTGCAATATATATTTATAATAGAAAAATTAAGAAAAATTTAAATTCAAAAGGAAGAAATAATATGAGGACCTATATATAAACTTATCATTCCTTGATGGCCATGGTTGATGTTTAGTCTCTACACAGTTCTAATCTTTTTATCATAAACATGTGCAACTTCAAAAAAATTAAATCTGTATTACACAGATAAAGACATGCAGCTGCTTTTCAGTTAGAGGATTTGGTTTGTTTTTCTGGTAACTCTTGGTGCCTAAGAGTGCTTCTGGAACTCATATGATTCTCATGAGCCTCCACCTCAGCACTTTCTATAGGCAAACATTGCAAACTGCTGGGTCCCTAAAGTATTTCTAGAGAGCCGCACAGGATGCGATGTGTGCCCTTTGTCTCCAAGGTCATAATGGCTCTGCTGACTTTAATTCCTTTCACTGGAGTTAGGGTGAACAACTCGAAAATGCCAGAGAGAATGAGAGCCCCCTACCCCATGATCCCAAATGAAAAAGCAAGAGAACACAGAAATCCCCTCACGCGTTACCCCCTGGTCCCCTTTTGTGTTGTTCTTGCCAACACAGCAGCCATCCTGCTGTGTATATATCAGCTGCCACTCCTGTCCCCATCACACTGATCATTTGCTGTCAACGACGATGGGAAAGGTGAGCCAAGAAAGAACCTCCAGGTTTGCGAAGTGTTTTCTCTGTGTTGGGGATGTGCCTTCTAGTTGACCATGTTTACCTGTTTTTTCTTTACAGATCACCTTCTACGAGGACCGCAGCTTCCAGGGCCACTGCTATGAGTGCAGCACTGACTGCCCCAACCTGCAGCCCTACTTCAGCCGCTGCAACTCTGTGCGCGTGGACAGTGGCTGCTGGATGCTCTATGAGCGCCCCAACCACCAGGGCCACCAGTACTTCTGAGGCGTGGGGACTACCCTGACTACCAGCAGTGGATGGGCCTCAGCGACTCCGTCTGCTCCTGCCGTTCCCTTCCTTATTAAGCATTGTTTCAGCCTTTCTGATGTGAGAGCAGCTGTTCCTGTGGGTCAGGTTGTTTCTGCTCATGTTCTAGGCAAGGATAGGAATGCTTGACAAGGGCTCACACTAAGTATATTAAGGCCTGACTCTCAAACCTAAATAGAAAGAATATGATTATATATGCTCTTACTTAAGGACATCAATGTTGTTTTAGGACATAAAAACCATAGCATGATCTGTAAAGTTAAACTTGGTTGAATAATCACATACCCTTCACCCATGAAAGAAGGAGAAATCCTGTCATGTGCAATAACATGGATGAACGTAGAGGGCACTGTGCTAGAAGAAATAAGCCACGCCTGTAATGATAAAGGCCACCTGTTCTCTAAAGCCGCAGGTTCATGGAGGGAGAGGACACTGGGGTTGGAGATTTAGCTCAGGGGTAGCGTGCTTGCCTAGATGCAGCCCTGAGTTCTGCCCTCAGCAGCAGTTCAGTCCTACTTACTAAGGATAGCGTGGTATAGTGGGGACCAGAGGTTTGCAGTGATGATCAGAAATTAAAAACTCACAGCTAGAGAGAAGAACTACGTCCTTGAAATCTATTTTATAGCACATTGATGACAGCTCATGTTATGTATTAGAATCATTAAAAATGCTAAAGCTGAGGCTGAAAAGATGGTCCAGTGGTTGAGAACACTGACTACCCTTCTAGAGGACCTGGGTTCAATTCTCAGGACTTACAGGTGGCTCACAACTGTCTGTAACTCCAGTTCCAGGGAATCCCATGCCCTCTTTTGGTCTCCATGAGCACCAAACACAACTCATATAGTATTTTACATACTCACAGGCAAACACTCATATACATTAAATAAAAATAAATACATCTTAAATATACAATGAAAACACTGAAAGAATGGATTCTATGTGTTCTCACCACAAAATGATAATTATGTGGGGGTAAATATATATTTGTTAGGCGGATTTAACCACGGTGCATACTTTAAAGCATCATGCTATGCCAAATAAATATACACAAACTATTTGTCAATTTAAAAATATATAAGTACATTTTAAAGTCAATTAATTAAATTTGGTTAGTTCTAGTGTAATCCAGCTGTATTGGTGAGATTTTTCTTCACAATATACTCTCACACTCACATAGAACAATGGGTCTCAATTTGTGTGGCTTTGTATTTTTTAGGAGTCATTGTTGACTAGTTTTTTATGAGACAGGTAATTAGGGATTTCATGAGATACAGCCCATTTTTCCTGTGTGTGTGTTTAAAGAAAGAAAAGAATAAAGGTATGGGGACTCAAAGCAAATCTGCCTCATTGTGCGCCATGCGTGCAAAAGGTGGCTTCAAAGCAAGCTTGGCAGGATTCGGTTACATGGGCAGTAAATGCTTTCACTCTCTGCCTTTTGGTGTTAGTGTCCTCCGCAAGGCCTCCAGTTCACTGGTCAGGTCAGCTTTCTGTTAGTGCATTTCCTAATTTGTTAGAACAACAGCACAAGCAGTAGGATTAGGGGAGACGCATGCTTGACAGATTTGCCTGGAACCCATGCTTTCTGAAGGTGCAAGCAGGCTGCAATACCAAGAATATAAATCATTGCTTTTTCCTTTTGTTGGTCATCACAACAGACCAGCTCTCACAGGATAAGGCTGTACGAGAGAGATGACTACCGGGACCTCGTGTCTGAGCTCACAGAAGACTGCTCCTGCATCCACGATCGCTTCCGTCTCAGTGAGATCTACTCTCTGCACGTGCTGGAGGGCTGCTGGATCCTCTATGAGATGCCCAACTACCGAGGCCGGCAGTACCTGCTCAGACCTGGAGACTACAGGCGCTACCATGACTGGGGTGCCATGGATGCCAAAGTCGGCTCTCTGAGACGGGTCATGGATTTGTACTAAGCCTCATTTTGCTTGTTACAATCCACACACATGCAATAAATATATAACTTGTGTCCATGGCACAAAGTGACTCTTGTTTATCTTTAATATCTAAATTCTATTAAATGGTATCTTAAGAAACTTTCCCAAGCCTGAAAATGTTGTGAATGCTTGCCTACTTTCTTCTAGTCAGGAAACAGTGCTTATTGGAAGATCCACACCTGAGTGACCTCTGGGTCTGCAGGAGTGAGAAAAGATGAACACAAGCAACCATCGGAACCCAGAGAAAGGAGAAAATGTAAAGCCTGCCTGTGGCTACACCACCCAAGACAAGAGGTTGCTAAGGGATGGGGCAGCTGATATCTCACAAAGAAGTACTCAAGAAAAGATGCCCAAGTGGCTGGGGAGATGCTCAGTGAGTGAGACACTTGCTGTGCAAGCTTAAGGATCAAAGTTCTGACACCCAGAACATGCACAAAGCCAGAAGCGGTGGTGCACATCTGTAATCAGTGTGTGTCTGCAGTAGGATGGAGACAGACAGGAGAATCCTCAGAAGTGGTGATGCACATCTGTGATCCCGATGTGTCTGCAGTAGGATGG
>LOJH01004524.1:30607-46449 GCA_001685095.1 Ellobius talpinus | reverse complement strand
GGAAGAGCAGGCAATGCTCTTAACCACTGAGCCATCTCTCCAGCCCCCAAAAATAAATTCTTCAATGTAATTTTAGCTATGTGTATTGTTTTCCTTAAAGGAAAAGCAGCTATCAATACACTAAATGTTATCTTACATTCTTTCAGGCCCATTACTCATGATGAACACTAATTTATTTTGGACAAGGAAATACCCAAGTAGATTTCTGGCTGGAGAGATGGCTCAGAGGTTAAGAGCACTGATTGCTCTTCCAGAGTTCCTGAGTTCAATTCCCAGCAACCACATAGTGGCTCACAACAATTTATACTGAGATCTGATGCTCTATTCTGGCCTGCAGGGATACATGGAGTCAGAACACTGTATACATAATAAATAAATCTTTTTTTCAATCAATACTTTGTTTTCTCTTTCTTTTTGTTAAAAATTTCCACCTCCTCCCCTTCTCCCATTTCCCTCCCCCAATAAATAAATCTTTAAAAAAAAATATAACTCCCAGCTTTAAAAGAAAAAAGAAAAATCAATATACAAGTTCAGTAAGCTATGGATAAAATTCTACAGAAATAACCCTCCTAGAAGCATCAAACGGTTGGTCTTTATAATCCTGAACCTTCAGCATTATGCTTACGAACATCAATTACACTGATACTATAATACACTGTATGAGTTCCCAGGGAAGAGACCGCACCATTCCATCCTTGAACCCAGTGAAGAACGAACAGCACTGTGTCAGGTACGTTACTCTGTGCCCAGCAGCATAGAGACCACGTGCTTCAGAGGATGTGTGCAGAACAGAATGTCTTACCTCATCACAGTCTCAAAATACAAATCACTACTAGACTGAAGCAAAACCAACAGAATAAAAGTAATGAGTTCTAGATTTCAGTGAGAATGTGACTGTCATAAAGATAACACAGACAGGCCTCCAATGGACATTAAGAGTATATCATATAAACTACTGGAATGCTAACAACACACAAAGCAACAAAAGAACATCTTCTTCCAAAACTTAGTAATCAAATCCTTCATACCAAATCTAGATCAGTATCGATTTCTTCAGCCTGAAATGGAGTAAACCACATAGATTTCAACTGATCATCCATGACATCAGCTAGTACATATGCAGTCCTAGAATAAAAAAAAGGATGTGAATAAAAGCAGAATTCCAAAACAAAATATTTTAGCTTTACCTAAGTAAAATCTATAGAAGACATAACTAAAATGATTACTCTCCAGATAACTAATAAGATTAGCCCTTAATCCATCCAAAACCTATTCAAGAATAAGGTATCCTTAAAAGCCAAAGCTTCAAAATAATCCCACAGCTGGGGGGGTACAATGAAATGATTCCCACATCGGTGCCTAGTCCAGTTGTCAGAGAGGCTTCCTCCCGTAGCTGATAAGAGCAGGTAGAGACCACAGTCAAACATTAGACACAGAGAAAGAGCCCAGGTTGGAGGTCTCTATCCAGTCCCACCCCTGGGAACTCAGGGAATCCCACGGAAGAGGAGGAAGAGTAATTGTGGGAGCCAGATGAGTCCAAGGGCACCATGAGGACATGGCCCAAGGAATCAACTAAGCAGAGCTCATGGGGGCTCACAGAGACTGAAGCAGAAACCACTGAGGAGGCTGCATGTGTCTGTGCTAGGACCTCTGCATGTACGCTATGGTTGCTAGCTTGGTATAGGTGTGGGGGCCTCCTGACAGTGGGAGTGGGGATGACTCTTTGCCTGTTCTTGGGACCCTTTCTTCCTACTGGGTTGCCTCACCCAGTCTTGATGTGAGGGTTTGTGGCTGGTCTTATTTCATCTTCTTGTGCTGTGTTCAGCTGATATCCCTGAGAGGCCTGCTCTTTTGGGGGGAGATGGGGGGATGAGTCTGGGGGAGAGGGGAGGTTGGGGTAGGGGAACTGGGAGGAATGGAGGGAGGGGAAGCTTCAGTCAAGATTACTGTATGGAGAATAATAAAACTAAAAAAAAAGAAAAAAAAGTCCCACTGTAATAGGCTTGGGATTTCAGTAAACCAAATAGCCTAGCTTTAATTTCCAAAAGTGCAGGCTGATAGCACTGTACCAGTTTTAATAGAAACTGCTAATAATTAAAATTTCTATATAGAGACTATGTCACATTGGATGCTCAATAAGGCTACAATGCTCCCAAAGTTAAGAGGTGGATACCTTCCACTGAGTATAGTGGTTCGCAGCTATCATCCCAGTAGTTAGAAGGCTGAGGCAGGATAATCACAAATCTAAACCAGCCTAAGCTAGAGGAGATCCTGTTTGCAAACGAACAACCACAAAAAAGAAGTTCTACATTCTCTGAGCTCAGGGTCAGTCAACCTTGTTCTGCCAGCCTGTTTTTACACAGTCTGTATGTCCGGCATAGTATGCATATTTTTTCTTTCTTAAAAAGCAAACAACAAAAACTATAAAATATGTAAGAGGCTGTAGGTTGCCTACAAACACTGGAATTTTTGCTATCTCACTCTTTACAAAAAGTTTGTTGCCCCAACCAAGATTCCTGCAGCCATTATTTAAATCATCTAAACCTCAAATCCCTACTGACTGACCTGTTGTTGAACAGATTCTGCAGAGATTCTGGAGCTGACAGTACAGGCTCTACATCCTGGTCACTGAGAGGCAAAGGGTCACCAGACGATTCCAGCATCTGCTTCAGTCCAACTACATTGTCCAGCAAAGAATCCAGATTGTCATCATCTTTGGAATGTTCCTAGACACAGATATAAGAATGAGAAGATGCCAGCAAATAAAGCAAGAGCACTTAAGCCCTGGTCTGCTGAGACCCTGGACATTTGGAACACCACCCAGAAATCAGCAACTTAACATTAAGCATATTAAAATAAAACAAACATCAAAACACTTGTCATTTTATTCCTAAACAATAGCAGCAGAGGCATCCTACATTCAAAAACAAACAATCCAAACAACACTTCCTTTGTTTGCTCATGAGACTCATAACATGATGGAAAAGTATATTACAGAATATTAATCCAAGGAGCTACCTGGAGGGTATAAACACCCAGCTAAGGGTTCTAGTATTGAAAAAGGCACACGGAAAGCTTGTACTAGTCACATTGAGAAGGAATGCTGATTTATTGCTATTTTTTTCTGGTTTTCTTTTTACCAAAACAAGCTTCTCTAGTTCAAGGAACAAACTCTCTGGACCCTCTTCTTTGCTCTGTAGCAGCTGTTTGAGCTCTGCAGCATTAATGCTCATCGTCCGGGGTGGGTGAGCGCCCTCCACCTCCATGAGACCACTATCGTCTCCACAACAGCCCTGTAAAGGTCACACACAAGTTACATTTGACAACGGGAAATCTACAAAGATGCTTCTAAATTTATTCATCTATTTCAGCCATTTGTTATTATGTGCCCCTTCATGTTATAACTTTTACAACTCAATAAATGGCTAGCTTTAAAAAGGACTTAGTTTACTGAAAGTGGAAATGTTTTGAGTAAGGTTAGTAAAATAAATAGGTAAACATATTTAAATTACTGACACAGTTTTCTCAAAAACTATTTTATAGCCATAAGTATTGGTATATTTATACTGGCACTTGATAAGACAGTTAACTGATGTATGTTCAAGAGCCAAGAAGACTCCTACAAGAACAGACAACTGAAGGAAATTGAATTATATCTCTGAAGACAATACAGGCAATAAAAACAGCAACTATCATATATAAGACCTACTGGACAGAAAAACAAGCATTTTCTACTTTAAAATCATACATATCACTATACACACAAAAAGATACATGTTAGATCTCTATGTACATGCCAAGCAGTAGCCGCTAGTCTGTCTAATGTCCTTTATTTTAAATGACACAAAATGAATTATGCTCTACCAGTAGTAAAGTCCCAAAATAAATGTGTCCCCACTAATCCTGATGCAGGATTTAACATTTTTTGTGTGAGTTTTCATAAGTTTATGTATACCACGTGCGTGCAGGAACCCATGTGGGCCAGAAGATGGTATCAGATTCCTTGAAATTGGAGTCACAAGCAGTTGTGAGCTGCTTGATGCGCATGCTGGGAGCCAGGTCCTTTGCAGAGTAGTATGCACTCTTAACCACTGAGCCATCTCTCCAATCCTGAAGATTTAGTATTTTTAGTTTGTATAAAAATTCAAAATTTTGTTTGGAGTTAGTAACATTTGTCCTATAAATGTTCAAATATCAAAAGTTAAATGATCATTGTTGTTACTTTTTTTTTGACAAGGTCTCTTGTAGCACAGGCTGGCCTCAAACTCACTATCTAGCCACTGATGCCCCTGCACTGGTCTTCCTGGGTCCATTTCCCAGTTGCTTGGCTTACAAGTAATGTGCCACCAAAATGGGCTGTGGAGTGAGAAAGTACTTTTAACAAAGCCTACCTGGTCTGAAAATGAGCCCGGAGGAGCACTAGCTCTTTTCAGAGAAAACTAGACCGAGGAAGGGCCTTACTGTGCAGGAGGGCACTGGCTCCACAGCTCTACTGCTCTGCTGGGAAATGGAGAGCCGGCTACTCCGTGCATCATTAGGGAAAAGTTCAACAAGTGAGACGGGGTGACTGGAGGAGGTGAAGGCTCTACTTAGACCACCATCTAAAGGCACCCTTCATAAACGGGGAATTCCAGACACCAGCCCTTAAGAGCCCAACCCGACCAGTCTGCTTGCTGGTTTATTCGCAGTGGGGTCAGACCCAGGGCTTACACATACTCGGTAAGGGTTCCACCATGTGTTACACTCTCAGTCACTACAAAGTTTTTAAACAAAATACTACTTGTAAAATACAACCCACCTGCTTCTAATTAAAAGTAGTCTTAGAAAATAGTGGGTCAGTATCCAGGCAGGGGCACACCCCTTTAATCCCAACATTCAGGAGGCAGAGGCAGGCAGATATTTGAGTTCAAGGCTAACCTGGTCTGCAGAGTGAGTTCCAGGACAACCAGGGCTACACAGCAAAACCCTGTCTCAAAACAAAACAACAACCAAAAAAAAAGCAAGAAAGAAAATGGAGGGTCAAATTCAGCCTATGTTGAAGTGTTTTGTACACAACACGACAGAAAGTAGTAACAATTATTGAGGTTTTTACAAACTCAAACTCCTGGGCTGTTTCATAAAAAATGGACATTTATTAAATGTGTGTGAAGTCATCATAAATTTCATCAGTCAGCCATTTTATCTTTTAAACTGTACAATACAAGCCAAGTGTAATGTAATCCAAGCTACTTGGGCAGAGATGAGCAGACAGCAAGCTTAAGGCTGTGTGGGCTACACAGCAACTCCAAGGACAGCACAGACAACTCAGTGACACCCTACCTCAAACTGAAAGAGGAAAAACAGGACTGGGGATGCAGTTCAGTGGGAGAGCACTTGTCTAGCATGTGCTGGACCCTACCTGAGCTCAATCTCCAGCTACCCACACCCAATTTTAAAAAGAAAAAGAAGAGTCATAAAAAGGAAAGCAGCACCACAACCATGGCCTCCGAGATCTGTGGGACACTATCAAAATCATTAACATGCGAAATCAAGCTTCCAAAAGAAGGGCCAGAAAGAAAAGGATCAGTGGATGAAGGGCCTACACCAGACCTGCCATCAATCCCAGGGACCCACACAGTGGAAGGAGAGAAGGACGCTCACAAGTTGTCCTCTGACTTCCATGGCATTTTCCCACACATGGGCGCATGCGCACACACAGTAATTTAAGAGTTCCAAAAGAAGAGAAGAACAGAAAGAATATCTGAAGAATTAAGGCTGTATGCTTCCCAAATTTATGAAATACAATTATCTACACTTCCAAGAGACTACAAGACTCCGTCATGAAAAGAGCAACATGTAAGTACCCAAAGGGCCAATACGAGTACTCAGATGACTATGAAGTGACGACCAGATGAATGGTCCACACTGTGTAATACGGCAGACACAGGGATGCTCACATGCTGCCGGATGGACCCAGACAGCTAAGCGTGGGAACACAAATGGTGCTCATTTTAAAACAAAGTATTTACTCTGAAATTACCTACTGCTGGGACCACGGGTAAAACAGATTAACTAAATCTTTAGAAAACACAACTGTCAAGATCAACAAAACTAACAAACATTTAGCCAGACTTAGAAGAAAAAAGAAAAGAGAAAGAAAAAGTAAGGGATGCGGAGAGAACTCTGTCTTGCACGTGAGGCCCCAGGCTCAACGTCAAGTACCACACCAAGAGGAAAGACTCCAATTATAAAATGAGGAACAAAAAGGCAGACAGCTTACCAGAAAATTTTGGGTTTATAAGAAAATACTAAAGACAATTATATGCCATCAGATACTGAAGATAGCACGGAGAAATACATTCTTAAAAGTATGAAAAAGAAGCCTAGGCTTAAAAAAGATCTGAATAGACTTAGTTAAATTAGTACTTAATTGAATTAGCATTTTAAAGAAAAAAGGGGCTCATGTCAGCAGAACATTCTCTAAAATTGGAAGAACAGAGAAGATAAGCAAGGCCCCAGCACCAAGCAACACACTAATCTGTTAAGCATTCCACTTTACACAAAATAAAGTTTCCCCAAAAAGAAAAGCCCAGACTCCAAATAGCTTCATTAGTGAAGTGTATCAAATAATTAAAGAATTAGTAATCCTTCACAAACTTCCATTCCTAAGAATGAAACCTCCTCAGCTTACTCAATGAAGCCAAAAACATCACCAGAAAACACAGCTACAAACCAAGATCCTTTATGAATACAAACATACAATCCTCATTAAATAGAACACACTGGATCCAACAATTTACATAAAATGGATCAAATTGGAATAATCCTAGGAAAACAATGCTGGTTCAACAATCAAAAGAGGCAACCCATTCAAAATAGTATGGAAAAAACCGTTGTGCTCATTACAACAAAATCATAAGAAGCACTGGCAAAACTCAACAACTGTCCACAATATGAACGTAGCCCTGGCTAGCCTGAAACTCACTCTGCAGACAGAGCAGGACAGCCTTGAACTAATGACAATTCTCCTTCCTCTGCCTCTGAGTGCCAGGATCAGAAGCACAAACCACCAAAAACAGCAAAAACTTTGCAAACAAAACTGAAGGATGATGTCTAGACAAGGTCACCAAAGAGCCTTAGACAGATCACATGCATAAGGGAAACACACTAGCTAGTGAACTCATATTTTTCTCATGGAATCTTTTATTTTGTAACCATGCAATAAAAGATCCTTTACATTTTTTTCTAAACAGTAACCCTGTGTGTGCTGAACTTCTTAAACTATTGGAAAGTATGCAGTAACGCGTAAGATGTGTACACACACACACACACACACACACACCCTAGTATTTTTATGCAAAGCTAGATTATAGTGCAACAAAAATATGCAGGAACTCAGAATTTCTAACAATATATTAGTATATATAATGAATTTCCACAGCAGAAAACACTGCCAAACTATTTAACCCAAAGGCAGAGGCTTCTGGAATATTTTCTATAGAAGACTCTGAATCAAATTTGAACAAATACGAGCAAACAACCATTCTGTCTTTTGGACAGCCCTCACTTTATGGTGAGATGGAAATGGCTTTACTCTACATTCCAATACATTTTTCCAATTGAAGTAATTATTTTAGCCTGTGATATTTGCAGTGTTTACAGACAGCAAACAGAAACACTAAATGCAGTCTTACCATGGCATCAGAGCTGAGGATCTGTCTCATGAACTCCAGAAACGAGGAGGCGAGCTCCCCTGTGTCCTTACTGAACGTGCTGACCACTCGCTTCAGCAAGCTGTGCAGAGCACTACTGTTCTTCCTTAGAGAGCTGAAATAAAGACAAGAGCAGAGACAGTCAGAGCCAGAAAGAGAATGAAGAGGACACGTAGGCAGTTCTCAGAGGGGACAGGCAAGAGAAAAGCCCTAGGCTGGTGATACTCCACCTTCCTAATGTTGTGACCCTCATGTCATAGTAACATCCAACAAGAAAAATATTTTGTTGTCATTTCATAACTATAATTTTGCTACCATTATGAATTATAATGTAAATTTCTGGTATGCAGGATATCTGATATGTGAGTCATGTAAAAGGGTCATTTGATGACCAAAGGGGTCGCAACCCACAGGCTGAGAACCACTGTTCTAGGTCAATTAGGGCTTCATGATGAGGCTGTCTTGAAAGGAAACAAGACAAAGCAAAAAAAAAAGAGAGAGAGAGAGAAAATGTGTCAAAATGTTAAGTATATAAGAGTAGTATGAGAAATAACTAAGTTCAGAATATAATTTATTTCACCATTTAAAAAACATAAAGACATACGTGTCTCTGTTCACAAACAATGTAACAACAAAAAAAACAGCTCATTTTAATCTTTATTAAATCTTTTTTTCTTTTCTTTTACAAGCTCTCATTATATAGGATAGACTAACCTCAAACTCACAATCCTCCTGCCTCAGTTTCCCAAATGCTACGATTACAGGTGGATCCCTTGCCTGGCACTTACTAAAAAACTTACGTCAAATAGTACATTTTCCAAAGCTATCATAACCCACTTGCTAGCTCCCTATTTAACCTTCTACTCACGATGTGAGCATTTCCCTAGCATCAGAGGGCTGGCATTATCTCAGAGACCAACAGGGAACCCTAACTGAAGAGTTACAAACAATAAGGAAACAAGGGTCTAGAGCGGAGCTCAAAGAACTTCTGCTTAAGACCCAGTTGGTAACTGTTTCGGCTTTGTGTGCTGCACAGCTCAGATTTCCAGCTGCAGACTGCTGGTGCAGTGGGAAGTGCTGGACAATGCAGATGATGCTGTGCCGTAGCAATGCCCTATGTGCTGTAACCACAGAAAACTAGACTCCGCTCACAGTCCAGTTTGCCAAGCCCAACACACGGAGACTTGCATGACAAACCCCTTTGGTGTATGTCTAAAGTCCTGATCACACTCTGCACTTACACCGTTCCTAGTTTCAACAGAATTTCAAGGCAAGCCACTCCAATACTCAGTTGTCTTTAAAGCTCCAACACTGCCAGCCAGATGGAAATAAGCACATTAACAAGCAGTGCTCCATCTACCAAATGGTCAGGTTGTGAGATGCCACTGACCATGGTAAAGCAATAGAGAAGATCAGCCCCTCCTGTTCTTAAGAACTTTTTAACACAGACAGATAAACAGGGACAAAATCACACCTAAAGAAAAAGATAATAATGGAAAAATAACAGGCTCAAAACTAGACCTTCACAATTACTAGTGACTACATAAAATCTTAAGCAAATGAGTTATACTTGTGCATACTCTATCAAAAACTAGGGTCTATTTTAAGCATTCAGTTCATGGCTATACTCCTAGCATTCCAGTGGCTGAGGCAGGAGGATCACATGTTCCAGGATACCCTGGGCTATAGAACAAGGCCCTGTCTCAAACAAACAACCCAAAACAACAAGAACAAAAAATCTACAGCTAATGTATCTACTAGAATGTCTTTTAGGAAAAGCACAGCAACACCATCTGGCAAAGCCAGGGCATGGTGTACATGTCTCTCCTCCTCACTCCTCTGGAGGCTGAGGCTGGAGGACTGAAGCCCAGGAGTCTGAGGCCAACGTGAGCAACACTGGCCGCTCCATGTCAACAAACAAAACGACCCGAAGGTAGGAAGTCGTGGTGAGGCTAGGGGCTCTAATGCAGTAGTAATGGAAAGCAAACAGAGATACGCTTTGGGAAACAGTGCAACAGTGTTTGATGGGGTTAAACAGCTGCCTGTCACATGACCTAGGCACTCCACAAAGGTACCTAGCCAAAAGAAATACAGGTATCCACAGAAGCCAGGCTTATAAAGACTTATAACTGTCATTCATACATACCAGAAAGTAGAATCAACTCAGTTAGAAAAGATTTTAAATCCATTACTAATTGTCAATGAAACTCTGCCATATATAAAACTTTTCCTACAAAAGAAATCATACTTTCAACCTTCCATAAGTACAAATTAACTAAACAGGGCACAGTACACTAAATCCTGCAAAGCCTACCTTTTCAAGTGAAACAATCCATAGTCATGCTCTGCAAGAAACATCATTGTGCGAACACACGTCAGCAGACAGTTGTAACTGCTTTCGGAATTAGCTAGAGTTGCCAGCAGACAGTCACAGATGGCAGTCATCAGCTCTTTACTCGGGAGGGAATTGGATAGCTGTTCAAGCTCAGAGGCAGGACCTTCAGAAGGGCTTGGCAAAATGAGTGCAATGTCCTGGGGGGGCAGGGAGAAACATTTCAAAACGATTATCACCATCACTCCTGACTCCTATTTCTAAACACACACAATTCACACTTAGTAACAATCCCATTAAAATATTACTGCTGGGGGCTGGGGATGACTCAGCGGTCAAGAGCACTGGCTGCTCTTCAGGAGGACCAGGGTTTGATTATTAGTACCCCCAAGGTGGGTCACCACCATATGACACTCAAGTCTCAGAGCCTCTGATGCCCTGCTCCAGCCTCTCCAGGGAGTGGGCATGCATGTAGTACAAAGACACGCATGTAGACAAAACAACCATACAAATAAATAAAAATTCTGAACATTATTGTTAAGGTCCCATCCCAAACATAGATTCAAACAGATAAACAACAAATCCTCTTTTATAAAAGTTAATGTGAGAACATATATAAGAAAATAGACATAGTGTTTTCCTTTATACTACTTTCTACCTTTAAAAAAAATTTTAAAATTTATCTACCATTTACATGAAAGAAAAAGAGTTTAGCATTGACTCTGAAAAGGATAGAAGAGTTACTTGGGCCAAACAACATAAAGAAATATAAGGCATTATCAGCTACTTTCTGGCATCTAACTAGTTTTTTAATCTCAGACTCAGAAACACAAATACCATTGCTTATGACACTCAAGTGCAGCTCCTCATTTTCATGTTACTTGTGTGGGGCTGAGTGTGGTATAGATCATGACTGTGTAAGGGGAAAGAGGTTTTCAAGGACTGGGGAGTATACTGCTACATGAGACATGACGACGGAACACAGACTAAAGCAGGCAAAGGGCACAGGCAGGCAGGAGTGTGGACCGGAGAGGAACAGAGGAAGAGGACTGGCTGGCCAAAACACAGCACATATGAAATGTCATCTTCTCCTGCGAAAGTCAGTTTTCTTTAGGGATGTGGCCTTTGACAGGCTGCCCGTGCTCTGGTAGATGGCCCGATACCCATGTATATGCTGGGGACACTATGTGGATTCAGTGAGTTAGAAAAAACAAGCACATGAAATTGGGAGGCAATACCGGTGAGGAGAGAGGAAGAACTGGGGTGTACTGGAGAGGAAGAAAAGAAGGTGAGGGGTGGACTTGACCAAAACACATTATATGAGTGCATGGAACTCTCAGACATATTTATACTTTACGGCAAAACAGAGACGATGGCCTTGGAAGGAAGTAAACGTGGCATAGTTTCAATTTTAAAATGGTTAAAAAGCTTTGATAGTAAAATACCTTAAATCAATCTATTATTCATGAATTTAGACTTCTTTTAGATTACAGAGGCTTCGAGAAATAAAATTTTTGGCTGAACTTTTAGTAAACTTATCAATATTGGAATTTAAAGCTTCATAAAAAGGGAGGGATAGAACAAACTTTAGGCACAATCTTCAATTAAATGTATCCTTCTACTTCTTATACTTTTAAAATTCAAGCAAGTCAAGTTAATCACACCTAAAGAAACATCCACTATTCATTATGGGAGTCAACTGGGCTTTTTCAGGGTCCTGCAAACACGATCTGCATCAGAAAGAAAAGCAGCATCAGGGTAGCTCTTAATGAAGTCTGAGGGAAGGGAAGAAAGGGGTCCTAGCATTAGTCAGCAGTCACGTGACCCAGTGTGAACACTTTATAAACACCAATCACAGGCTCACTACTACAGTCTACCACTTCTGAAAAAAAGTCCCATACAGTCTGAGGTCTTCAATGTAACAAAACTGCACTTTAATCCTCCAGCACAGGCTTTCCCTAACAATACTCTGTCTGGAAAAAGAAAAGCCATCTGCTGACTGGGGGGCACGAGCATTCTGACCAGCAGGATAGCACTGACACATGGAAATGTTATAGAAAGAATTCCTGACGCAAGAGGAAAGCACGACTGCTCAGGAGCAGTTGCACGCATTGGTCAGAATACACAAACGGCGGTGACTCTTGCTGCTTGCACAAGCATCGGTCAGAATACACACAGTGGTAACTCTTGCTGCTGCACAAGTTGTCCACAAGAAACATGTGGCACACATGGTAATCCAGCACTTGGGAGATGGAGGAGGAAAATCAGCGATTCAAGGTCAGACTTGGCTACAGAGCAAGTCTGAAGGCAGTTGAGGCTACAAAAGACCTGCTCTCCAAAGAGTAACCACACAAAGAAGTTATCCTCACATTAATCAACTAATATCAATGTTATAAAACTGTAAGAATGCCTTGGCACATGTTAATATAATGAGGAAGGAAAGCAATACAGTAAATATTAATTAGCCATAAAAAGCACTGGAAATTAGCACAAAAGCAACTACCCAGGATGGCAATACTATTACAAAAGGAAATAAATCTCCTCAGAGACCCAAAGCTAAGCCAAAGAGAACTATAATGCACTAAACCAGCTTGCTTTTCCTCCACATATCAAACAAGCTTTCTAAATCCAGGAGTCATAGAGCACAGGTAAGCTCTTTGCTCCCAGCCAAGATTTACATTAAGACAAGCACTCAGGCACACACCAACACACACACACTGACAATAAAAAACTGAATACCTGGTCACAGAGAGACTGCAAAATGGACGTGACATATTCCACACACTGCTGGCGAATAACACTGTCCCCAGGAGACCGTACCAAAGCTAAAAGATCCTGGAATATCTCTGCATATCTTTCATCGCCTTTAATAGTTCCATTAATTAGATGCAAAATAGCTAATTTACAAGCTTTATGTGAAGCCAGAGCATCGAGAAGAGCAAGCAACCTGGTGGTCTGGCTAGTATACTGTTTCTCTTTATCTTCTGAAGTGCTGAAATAAAATCAATATATTCAGTAAACAAGCTTCTTGATTTTAAAGACATTATTTAATATTGTCTATACTATCGATTCATACAAATTTTGCATAAAACATTCATCTCATTCCTTTGATATAATGGTGTTTTTTTCTAGAATTGTTTTATAAATTCAGGTCTTGAACAAATACTTCAAATCGGAGTTCTTTAGACCTCGCCTTTTGAAACTGAACAACTGGGGCAGAAGGTGACTCAGCAAGTAAAGACGCCTGTGGGGCAGCCTAACGTGAGTTCAACCCTAGCACCCATGTAAAGGAAAAAAGCAACTGTATAAAGTTGTCCTGACCACACACGCCAGCATGTATATGCACACGTGTACACATTTCACAGTAACAGTAAGTTAAACAAAAGCCCCAAATCAAGACCTTCAACATGACTTGCATATGAAACAAGATAGTCTTCTGAAGAAAATAATTTACATACAATTAATTTATGCATACATGTGTGCATGTGTGTGTATTTACACATCCATATGTTATCTGAGCTTACTAAACCCTAGTTTCCAAACTATGTACAGGAGGGTATCTGTATCAATAGCAACGTGAGGAAAACTTCGTAAGGTGTAATAAAAATACCTTTGCACGTCTTCTACAATCAAATCCAACACAGTTCTCATGATCAGAAGAGCGGTTGGAGATGCAAGGTCACACAACTGAACACAAATACGCCGTAACATATGCTGGATGGGCTGGCAGGTTGTGCCAGAGAAAGAACGAACTATTTCTTGGAGCAACTTTGCTTGAACATGAAGGTGCATGCTCCACAATTTTCGGGTGTTGAGTGCCACTGAAATATCATGTGGCTCAATAACCTGTTAAAAAAGTATAACGTGTGTATACATAGATTTTTAATATTTATTATAGTCTAAAAACTATTCAAGAAGAACTGTTGTAAAAAACACCTTTACTGCATGCTTAAACATAATTCACTATCGCACAATTAAACAACCATTTGAATTCATCAGGGCTAAAAACGTTCTCAGGTTGGCAGTCAGTTGAGCAGAGTCCATTGGCGAAGCAATCTAATTGGCAAATTCTAAAACATGATAAAGGGGAAAGACTTGAAATAACAGAAAAATGCAAGTACAAGTGTACATAACATAATAAGACTCACTTTGACAAAGGCATTTAAAACGTCACCCCACATTTCCAACTGGTGCCAGTTTCATCTCACCCTCAACTCACTCTGTCTTTGGGAAGGAGGATACAGACTTGCTTGGGTTTGACCAGCATCCCCGCTTTATCTAAGGAGCTACCTCAGTCAAGACAAGATGCATGTGATATGGAAGTGATACCTGCGTGGTCTGCATGGGCAAGGGAAGAGGCAGCAGCTCTGAAAGGAGCATGAGTCCAGAGAAGAAGCCTTCTGGAACCTTCAAGATAGAAGAGAGCACTTCCTTTAACATTAAAGACCAAGTATTATTGGCCAGGGTCTCTTCAGAGATCGTGAGCTTTTCATTAACTCCTTGTGTAAAAGTCAATAAGATATCAATGATATCGTTCTGAATTTTCTGCTCATCACTATCCAAACGACCTGAGAGAGGGATAGAGCACAGGAGCATGTGTAAAGTAACAAGTGCTGAAGGAACACGCATGTCCTTAAACTCAAAGGATCCACCTCTCAGGAGCTCCGTCAGCATAGTTTTAAGAAGAGTGAGCGTGCAGCGAGCCATTGAAATAGTAGTAACTCTGTGAAGGGTAGTCCCCATGTTGACATGGAGCCTCCAAGGCTGCGTCAAAATAGTGTTCAATTTTTGCAGAACCCGAATAAAGGTGTCCATTCCTTCAGCAGAAAAAAGCTGAATGACAGCAAGGTTCCATTTCAGGTCTTTCTGCTGACCTTTATATAGGATAGGAAGAAATAGAAAAAAACTAATTACTTACATGCTAATAATCAATCAAGGATATTTTGAATATTTAGTAAATGATATTTACACTAGGCTGAAAGTATGGCAGTTTTCAAAGTATACGAACTATATTACCTTCAACAGGAGGCGGTGGACATGCCACATTACAGAGAACACGCAAGGCAGTGGTAAGGCCAACTCCTTCTGCGGTCATCAAGTTATCAATATTCTTTAAAAAATGAAAGCAGACAAGTTTAAGTTAGTCAAAACTATGAGCTTCTAGAGGTAGACTATGTACTTGCATGTGCAAGGCCCCAGGTTTAATCCTCAGTAGAAAGGCTGTAAGCACACACCATGACACTTTATCATGTTTTACACAGGAGAAAGCTGGCTATGGTGGTGCAACCTGCAACAACAGCACTCAGGAGGCTGACACAAGGATGACAGTGGTGAGTCTGAGGCTAGCCTTGGCTTACACAGTGCATTCCAAGGCAGCCAAGGTTAGACACAATACCGTCTCAAAAAAAATACATGAACAAAAAAGAGACAGTATATAAGAAAAACCCTAGTACTAAAGAAATTCGTGTAAATTATTTCACCTTGGATACGTTTTTTCTCTTATAAGATTTTCATTTTTTTAATTTTTTCAAATGATTTATTTTTATTTCATGGGCATTTGGGTTTTTCTTGCCTGTATGTGTGTGTGTGAGAGTGTCAGGTCCCCTGGAACAGGACTTACAGACGGTTGTGCATTCCCTCTGTCTCCTAAGTGGCTAGAATTACAGGTATGTGTCCTGCCAGACTGTATCGTAAAAACCCCTTAATTACTAAAACTTTTTCAAGACTTAGGGGGGAACTTTGGAACATTTATAGACTAAACGGCATTCATTTTTTAAATATTTATTTATTATGTATACAATATTCTGTCTGTGTGTATG
>LOJH01004524.1:14771-26940 GCA_001685095.1 Ellobius talpinus | reverse complement strand
GGTGGCTCACAACCATCTGTAATGAGATCTGGCGCCCTCTTCTGGCCTGTAGGCGGCAGAATGTTGTATACATAATAAATAAAATCTTTTTTAAAAAAAGAAAAAGAAATATGATTATAAACTAATATAATGCAGCATTTATTTACCTATCTTTACTGTGCCTCCAACCTCCCCAAACAGACATATATACTTAAATATATATTATAAATATACATATTATAGAAATGTATATTTTTTCTAATATAATCAAGCTATGAAGAGACATTTAGTTGAGTAACCCTTGTTCCTTTAGGAGAAAAATTTTCTTCTGTCTTTTTTGTGTGCTGCTGGGTTAGATTAAACCTGGGGTGCCATGCATGCTAGAGAAATATCTGAACATTGAGCTATATCACTGGCCCAATTCTGTCAACTTCTTAACTTGCCATTTTAAAATGAACTACTTTTAATAGTACAATGTGCTATTAACTTATAAGGAGTCTTATAAGTTAACTCAGAACAGCACAAACATCTCAGTGTAGCAAAATATGCAGAAACAAAACTAGAGCAAAAACTCGTCTATCCTGGTTAGCTAGACCATTACTAGGCACTTTCAAACCTTTTCATTTATATTCTAAAACCTTAATGAAACCTTAAGTTTTATAAACTCTTTCCCTAAAAGGCAACTCAAGAAATTAAAAAAGGATTAGAGAAATGGCTCAGTGGGCAAGGCGCTTGTTGTGCAAAGCATGAGGCTCTCAGTTCAGATCTCGGACACTCATGCAAAAGCCAGGCATGGTATAAACGAATGCCACACACCTGTAATACCACCAGCACTGGTGTGGCAGACAGATGTATCTCAGGGGCTTGGTAGCCAGCCAGTCTAGTTAAAATGACAAGCTTCAGGTTCAGTGAGAAACCTTGTCTCAAAAAACTACAGTGGACAGCAGTTAAGAAAGACATCTGATGTCACCTTCTAGACTCAAGGCCTATGTATGCACACACATGCATACACACCCCCACACACATAACACACACACAAATATGAAAAGGCAATGATAACAAGAATTCAGCCTTTTCTCTTCATGTATCACAAGTGTTTAAAATAGCTTCAGGTACCATACCTTGCAATTTAGCATTATTTTCATCTGCTTTACAAAGCTTCAAGAGAGACGCTGCGTGCTGTTCCAGCATCTGGACATCACTGGAAGACTGAACCACCACCAAAATAAGTATGCATGCATAGTTATAAGCTACTGACTTCTTAGACTTGGAATCACTGAAATAAAATAAGGGTTTTAAGTGTGGAGTATGAAAATACTTTTTCAGGAATAATAACAACAATACTTTTTGGTATGCTTTTTTAAAGAGATCAAGGAATTCACAATCCAACATTATCAACATCACCTAACGACCTGAAAAACAACATCACCTAACGACCTGAAAAACAACAATCAGATCTTACACTTCACCTTCAAGTCATCTGAAAAAAGTATTAACGGTTGTCCCTCGGTATCTATGGAATACCAGTTCCAGGACCCCACAGACACCAAAATCCATGGCGCCACCAGTCCCTTGTACAAGATGGCACAGTATCACATATTATGTGCACATCTTCCCATCTGTTTTAAATCAACTCTAGACTACTTGGGATACTTAACACAATGTAAAGGCTATGTGAATAGCTACTGCATTGTTTACAGAATAAAGACAAGAAAAAAAAGCTTGTACATACTCAGGGCAAACAATCTCACTATATGATCCATGTTGGCCCGAATTCCCAATCCTCTTTCCTCAGCCTCACATACTGGGATTACAGACAAGCACTACCACGCCAGGTTCAGAAACATTTCTTCCAAGCCTATTTTTTTTCTTGAGATAGGGTCTCATTCTGTTGACCAAGCTGCCCTCAAATTTACAGGTGTGCTCCAACATGCCCAAGCAATCTAAATATTTTGATTCACTGTTAGTTGAATATATAAACAGAACCCATAGGTAAGGAGAGACAACTGGATATAAAAACAAACTCAAAAACATTACAGTGGGAAATAAAATTAACAAGAACAAACGAACAATAAAACCCTAACGAGCATATTTCATTAACAACGACTGTTAGGAAATATGCTTCACTGACTCCTTTAAAATCTTCACCTAACCTTGAAAAATCGGAACAAATGTGATCAGGTACCATACTGACTCAGCATTCCAGTGCAGAATCACAAAGACTCACCACAGCTAGGCAGAGAAGCCACTAGAGTTTGGCTTTCATAATTACAGTGAGTTGAATCAAGTCCCCACTGACAGGGCAATGGGATAGTTATACGCTACTGTTTTGATGACACTGTGGCCATGCCACCCTGAACATGTCCCACCTTGTCTGTTTTTCCATGACATGTTAGGAAGAGAGCAGATCTCTCTTCTCATATGCTAAAATCCTCTGCCCTACTGAACAGTTCTTTATATCATTAATTTCCTCAATTCCACCATTTAACCAAGGCAATTTCAGAATCAGAGACCACGAATGGTTTAGAAAACAGACAGTAAGAGAGTGAATGCATCATACTTAAGGCAAATATTTCTGGGCTTTAGGATTCCCTTCTACACAGGGCAAAGGGATACTGTAAGTATCCCTTTTAAGAGATAACTGGGAGCAGCTGGAAGAATCCACAGCATAGCCACATTATAGAGGTTCTTGTTAGTCTAATTCTTAATTAGCACAATGTTATGACAAAAGATATATATCTATCTTTAGATAAGCATATATATGCAAGTGTGTACACACACACACACACACACACACACACACACACACACGCCAAAAGAGACTTCTTTTGTAAAGAAACTATCCCATTAGTGATCTAGTTCTCTACTGTAATTGAGATTGTAAGGAGTAAGCAGGAAATTACCCTAGGGCTTCTTTGGAATAATACTCCATTAGAGTAATGAGACTTTGAAGGTTTTTGTCAAGGCTGAAAACATGACCAACAGCTGATCTTCCCACAGGATTAAAAGTAATCAAGTAAAGATTGTGGAGGGTGCCCAGGAGATCCGAGTGGTCAGTTTCCTCACTGGCTGTGCACTGTTGGAAGTGGCTGAACAGCTCTGTGATGCACTGCAGAGTCTGGGTGGAGTCCTGTAGCCACAAGGCAAACGCATCATCAGCTCCATCAGACTGAAGACCTTCCTCTTCATCCTGATCATAGAGGTGGCACAGAGCTCGGATCAGTAAGTTTGTTGCTTCATATTCTGACATGAAAAAGAGAAGGCCCTTTTGTGACTGTGCAAGAAACTTTAGAACATCCTTTGTGGCTTGCAGTACACCAGGGTGGGCACTTGTTATTGGAATTGACAGAAGCAGCGTAACCAACTCCAAGAAGTGATGGCTGTGAAGATACCTGTGGAAGGCAAGGCAGACACTTCAGGTGGAGCAAAGCATTCTTCATTAACTCAAAATCACAAGACTGGATAAAGTAAACATCTGAATGGCTTTAATTCTCATCTTCAGAAATAGTTTTCCCCATAAATGGAAATAATTATTATAATGTGAGTACCAACTCTCCTCTGTGGGGGTCAATGAAAGTTCTGCATCATCAACAGACCTCAAGACATGACAGGTGACAGGCTTCTCTTTTTACTTGAGCATCACTGATTCTGGGTCTCACTCTACTTCATAAAATGCCAGTCTGTATGAATTAGTGTATCCAGGGAATATACTGTCTATACAGTGCAGAAACATCTCGTGGATTTAGATTTACTATAGATAGGAGTTAGTATCACCAGAGAAAAATATTACAAATTACAAATTATAGCATGTAAGTAGTGACTACTAAACACAGACTTTTGGTTTTGTTTTCTACATCAAATCTAAGAACTATTCCTTTTTTATTTTGAGTCAGGGTCTCAGGTTGGCCTCAAAGTCACTATGCAGTGCCAGCTAACTTCAAACTCACGGCAATACTTCTGCCCAACCAAGTGGTACGATCACTGATGTTAGTCAATAGGCTCTGGCTTCAGAACTATTTTTAAAAAAAAATTTTTTTGTTTGTGTTTGTGTGTGTGTGTGTGTGTATGTGTGTGTGTGTGTGTGTGCTGAAGTTAGAGGACAGCCTGAGGAAGTTGGTTCTCTCCTTCCATTATGTGGGTTCTGGGGATTAAACTCAAGTCTCCAGTCTCGAGGGGCAATGCCTTTTCCTACTGAGTCACCCTGTCAGACCCAGAACTCTTCTTAGTATATCTAACAGCTTTTAAAAGATTTACCTTTATTTTTCATCATGTGTCTGTGCGTGACTATATAACGTGGCTATAGGTATACGAGGTGACCTAAGGTGGTCAGAGCCAGTGGATTCCCCAGGAGATGGAGTTACTGGCAGCTGAGAGCAACCCGACAACATGGGAGCTGGGAACCAAGCTCTCCTCTCAAAGGGTCTGTGCTCTTGAGCGCTGCGCAAGCTCTCCAGTCCCCAGTATACATAATGTTAGGAGGAGAGAAGGTAAAATGTACCCACTACTACAAAATAGATGTAAAGGTTACTCACAATTTTTACTGTTGCCTTTTGGTTTTTGAAACAGGGTAAAGCACTGTAAATACAGGCTGACCTAACGATATGTAGGCAATGCCGGTCTCCAACATGTGGCAGTCCTCCTTCATGAATGCTGGGATTATAATATGCCACCATGCCTAGCTGAGATCTTCTAAAATCAGCTTTTTATAGAAACTGTTTGAAGAGTTTCAGAAAAACAAAACAAAAAACATTTTCCCCCCTTAAATTTTTGAAATGGGAAGAAATCTAACAAAGAGTAACTTGATGAACATTTGTTCAATCTGACAATCTGATGCGTCACACACGCAGTCACACACGGTGACATGAGCATCTGTGAACCCTGTTAAAACACTGAAGATAAGTCAATAAAGGTAGAATTTGTATTTATCAAAACTAAAAATGACTTTAAATTTTTAGGATTTAGTTTTACTTTTGGTGTATGTTTTGCCTGCATTGTCTGTGTACCATGTGTGTACAGTGTACACACAGACCAGAAGAGGGCACCACATCCTGTAGAACTGGAGTTACTGATGGTTGTGAACCCCCATGTGAGTGCTGTGAGCTGAACCCAGGTCCTCTGGAAGAGGACAAGTACTGTTAATCACTGTCATCTCTCCAGGCCCTAAAACAAACTCTTTATCCTTCCACTGATTAAACTAGGGTTCCAAGAATATTTCTATCATAATATTCATGACAATTATTCATGAACATCACAGTATTCATAATAAACATCCTCAGTGACTGCTTATTAAAAAACCTAAAGATAATTCAGACTGACAAAATTGCCCTAAGGACATCCTTACCTTCCTTATAGACTGTCTGGAAGTAGTTAACACAGCAAGCCTCACATAGACCCAGTTTGTAAGGTTGGCTCCTGGCTAAAACCTGTGAACCTGGATTTCACAGAGTCCTACTCCCCCAAAAGTTGATGGCTCACCACGTCTAAGATATTTGTGCGAACAAAATAGTTTACGTAAAACATCTGCTTCCTTTCTGGACGTAGAGAATTCTGGAACACTATAGGTAGTGAACAGATTCCTGGTGCCAATTAGTTTGATATATTCATTCCACATCACACAGACACATCGAAACAGCATCTTCTTTGTTAAAGCCTCAGCATCAAGTCTCTAACTCGAGTAGTAACGCTCCCGCTGCTACAGGCTGCTCCTGGGGCAGTCAAGCGGGTTCCGCACAAGTCACAAGCTCTGAAAGGCTGCTAAGGTGCCTCTCTTTGCTAGCACGCCTTGAGCCCTTGCTGAGTACAGCTACACGCTTAGTCTGAACCTGCTAGAAAATACGGGGGTTGATGCTGTGGACCCTCAAATGCATGGTTAGAGCCTTTCTGTCACATCAAAGAAATCCTTCCAAAATGTAATGATTCTCTTTCCAGGATGTCTGACTCCTAATGTACAAGTTCCCGTCAATAAAATCATAGTTCCAATTCTTGCCTTGACTAGAAAGCTCCAAATGCTGTCAGTTCCTTCTCACAACCTCTTAAGTATGAAGTCCCAACGCTAGAAATTACTCCCTTCCAGACTCGCCATGACAGCACAGCATCTGCTGTCCCCTTCTCAGTGCATACCACTGTAACAGGGAAAATATTTAGCATCCAGTACTCTAATTTTAGATCTGCTCATTTACCAAGCAACTCCAGTGACTTTTCCGTCACAGTCATCCTGCAGTGTAAAATTTCAGAACCATTACTTTAAGCAGATCTGCTACTCCAAACAGTATCTTCCTAATTCCTCAGCACAGCGTCCACGCCCTTCATTTCCTCGCTACACCCATTTCCTCCTCTCCATTTGGAGTGGGAAAGGACGGCATTTAATAAGCAGCTAATTACTACTTCCTCCTCAACAACTGAAAACAGCTCTTTCCTTCACTCAGTACCTTCAGCCACCAAGATACAACTTTATAGCCCAGCAGTGGTGGCGCATGCCTTTAATCCCAGCACTCGGGAGGCAGAGGCAGGCAGATCTCTGTGAGTTCGAGGCCAGCCTGGTCTACAAGAGCTAGTTCAGTTCCAGGACAGGCTCCAAAGCTACAGAGAAACTCTGTTTCAAAAAAAACAACAACCCAACTTTCCACCTCCCACTCCATAAGAAAACAAGTGACCAGTAGCAAAGCCTTGGTTTCTTTGTCTCTCTCCATATTACCAAAGTAACTGGATTTGCACAGTCACACGGTTTCTACACTCCTGCCATAGCCAAGTCTTCCTTTTTAAAGCTGGGCTTCTTTTTAGACAGTGTCTCAAAAGGCTGGCCTGGAACTTGCTAGTACAGCAGGCTAGCCCTGAACTCTGGAGATTCAACTGCCTCTGCGTCCCAGCGCACACTTCTCTGGCCCTCATCTCCTAGCAAACCCTGTTCCAGTAACTGATCTTTTCCTCCCACGTCACACACATGTCCCTCCTTACTGAGTTTCAAACCCTGTCATTCTCCCTGTTTACAAATTCTCCCTGCTGTGCTTTCCCATGACTGACAAACACACCTTTCTGGCTGTTCCCTTATCTCTTCATTGTATAAGAGACAGGTTCTCACATAGTCCAGGCTGGCTGTTCCCTTACCTCTTCATTGTCTAAGAGACAGGTTCTCACATAGTCCAGGCTGGCCTCAAACTCAATGCACAGACAAAGATGACATGATATTCGTGATCTTCCTGCCCCCACCTCCCAAATGCAGGATCTACATTCTGAGGATGGGACCCAGGGCTTCCTCAAGCGAGGCAAGGACCTACCAACTGAGCTACACCCCCAGAGCCTGCCCCTCATCTATTACTTGGCTTTGTGATCAAGTATCTGAGAAGAGTCACCCACACAACTTCCACATCCCCCTTCTGAGCCCGTCCACACTTCATCGCCTACTGTTACAGGTAAAACTACTCTCCCAGAGTTCTAACCACAATCCACACACCGAACACTCATTACATGACTCCCGCCCTCACTTTTGCAACATCTCGTGTATACTTGGCTAAAGAGACCATTCACTGCTTCCTGATCCTAGTTTCTGCTCTAATTTCTTGCTTTGCTAACTGTGCTGCCACCATCCCTGCTTCTCATTCTTGCTGTTTTCCTTTTCAGCACCAATTCTGCTCTCAGCTAACAGATCCGTGCTCCCCAGTGCTCCATCACCAACTCTGTTCTCGGCTCGGCTAACAGATCCGTGCTCCCCAGTGCTCCATCACCAACTCTGCTCTCGGCTAACAGATCCGTGCTCCCCAGTGCTCCATCACTGACCTCTCACAATTCGGTCTGGCCTTATGGGTCTGCTTGGTTCTGTTACCTTTCTCAGAGCTATCTTGAAAGCCATGAGATTGCTCAGACTACAAGGAAGAGAAGCTCAGAAGCAGAGAGGAGTGCCTAGTAGCCAATCTTCAACCTAAGAGGGAAAGGATTGGTGAACAAGGGCCCCGTGTAAATCATTCAGTGGGATAAGGAGGGACATATTGTAGCCAAGTCCTCAGAGAAACCACAGGGAAATGAGCCCCATTTATGCACAATCAAAAGTATCCTAACACTTTCTTTATTAGCCTTTTCCCCCTCTATCTTACTCTCCCAAGACAAGCTCTCAGACCAGAGGCCAAACACAAGACTCTGGGCTTTGTTCTAGGGAAAGTAAAATAGGTCTGGACAACTTCAGCTAAACCATGATGGCCAGATACAGATGCTAGAGCAGACAAGTATCTACTTACTAACAATGCACTTGTTCCAAAGCAAGACAAAAACCAGTTACAGAAATAATAAAAGGTTTATCTTTCCATTTGTTGTTAGTTCAAAACTTATAAGTAAAATACCAGAAGACAGCATTTCAAACATTAAAACAAAGTAAAAATGTACTATGGATTAGTAAAATCCTCATGGGGTTGTTTCACTGTAGGAGGTACTAACAGTGGCAAAATTATATTATCACCTAACTTGAAAGACAGATGACAGAAACAGATAATAAACGACAAAGATACATTATCAGGACTACGAAATTACATTGGCAACACCCAGCTTTGTAGTAAAGTAAAAGAGGCTCTCTCCTTCCCAAGCCGTTCTTCTCTACCACGTCCCAGGAGGCGGGCAGTTTTCATTTATTCTGCTTACAGACAGACATGCTTGAACAAGCACTGCTCTTATGAACAAGCATCCATGTTCCTAGTGTGGCTTTAAACACCAACACAATGCAGGCTCATTCAAACTAGTGGACTTCTGAGTTTTACTACTGAATACCTATTCTGAAATACCAAAATCCTTATGTACTGCACATGAAAGACCAACATCACCACAGAAAATTACCTCCAGATATTTGTGAAGTATCTTTCCCAAGACCATGTGCATCTTACCTAAAGAGAACAGGGTATGGGTCATCCCTCTCCGGAGGTCCAGTAATCCGTGCTATTGTTGGGAAAGACTTCACAGGCGGCTGGATCATTGTATGGGGTGCAGTTTCCATTAAATTAAAAACCTCCTCTAAGAGACTAATAAGCCTCTCTATTTCGCCTTCACTTATGTTTGAGGATTCCAAAAGGTCCATGTCCATAGAGGCTTCCACTTCATTCTCATAGTCTGGGTTTGCTCGCTCAAGCCCAGCATCTGTCTCATGATCAGGTTCACTGTGGTTAGGGACAGATGAAGTCTTCTCTGCTATATGGTCACCAAGTCTTTTAATCTCTGACAAGATTTCATAGAAATGGCATTTTTGAAGAATAGCTGAGCCTGCAGTGACAACCCTCACAGTCTGATCTAGAAGGATGAGTTCCAGAAGCTTTTGATAGCCACTTTTCTCACTCTGGGTGCCTCTTAAAAAAGCTTCCATTCCTTCTGTCATGCTAATGACACTGTCCAAAGCCTTGAAAGCATTTAACTTAAGGGAAGATGAGACGTGATCAGCAAATAGGAGATCAAACAATACACCGATCACTCCTGCTTGCAGCAGTTCTGTGACTCCTGGAGCCCCACACTCTGCCAGTGAAGACACGAGCTTGGTCCCAGCTTTAAGCTGTCGGACATTTAAGGCTATGGGTTGGCGAAAGGCTACCTGTAAATTTAAAGCTTGCATTGTCCAGTCTACCAACTGACCAAGGGAGTCTTGTTTTGTGTTTTTCAACTGCAAATAGCTTAATCCTTTTATAATTAAACTTGGAATTTCCTCGAGAGCCATTACCCATTTTGCGCCCCTATCTTCGCGATAGAGATCCAGCAGTTCAGTTAACTTCACTGAGGCTTCTATTGCTCCTGAATTTTCCTTATCTGCATCCTGATCTTTCATTCTACTGATTTCAATCTCAAAAGTAGTCTTGTATGGGCAGCTGAAATACAAGAGTGGCACTAGCTCTCTGTCATACGGGTCGTACGTCATGGGAGGAACAGACGCCAGGTCTTCTGGAGTGTATTCAACATCAAAGTTTGGATACTTAAAAGTTTCACGTTCCAAATCGGCAATTCCATCTTCATCACTAGAGATCTGTTCGTAACCATCATCCCCTAAAAATAAGTTTAAACAGCATTTAAGTACTGCATCATTCTTATTCACCACGTAAACTCTGATTGATCACAACCTTTTGGGTGATAAACCAAGCATTCTAAATGACTCATTTCCTCAAAAAAAAACAATTTTTGCCCCCACTCATAACAAGAATTGACAACTTTAATAGGATAATTATTTATAAACTTATTAATCTATAATAGGATAATTATTGATAAGCTTATTAACAAATTCTTCTATTATGCCTGCTAAGCTCTATAACTGACTCTGTGATGACCCCTTTTCCTAACAGAAATGAGAAACTGAAAATAACAAAAACACCTCTTAGAAAGGAGGAAATGAAGCTTAACTTCTGAAATATTGAAATTTTTTTAAATTATTTTTAATTTTGCATGTATCTGTGTATGGGTATGTGCACGAGTGCCCAAGGAGGCCACAGGTATCAGACACCCCAGGGCTGGAGTTACAGGCAGTTCTCAGCTACCCACGGGGATTCCGGGAACGAACTTGGGTCTTCTGCAAGAACAGTTCATGCTCTTAACCACCGAGCCATCTCTCCAGCCTCTTTAGAGGGTTTTAGATACACTACGCACTTATTTACTGGAGCTGGGGACACGTGTCACAGCATGCGTGGAGATGAGGACACTGGCACAAGGCAGTTCTCGCCTTCCTCTCGGGGAGATAAGTCAGGTCAACAGATTCAACAGGAAGCGCCTTTACTTGCTGAGCTATCTTGCAGGGCCAAGATTTAATTTAATTCTATTCAATTACTTATTTATATTTATTTACTTATTTGAGATAAATAATAAACTTATTCTTGATAATAAATATTCATTATTTATGACCTGGAATTCACAGAGCTCTGTCTGCCTCTGCCTTCTGGGTGCTGGGATTGAAGATGTGTGCCACCGTGCCCAGCCTGAGGTTATTTTTAAGATTAAAAAATAATAATAATAAGTGCTAAAATTAAGTAAGAATATTACAAGTCAAGCATGGTACTCAGTAACTGTAATCCCAGTACTGAGAAGACAAGAGGACTACTGTGAGTGCCAGGCAAGCCTGGGCTATATATCAACACTCTCTCAGGGCTGGAGATATGACTCAGAGGTTGAGCACTTGGTGCTGCTCTGCCAGAGTGCCCAAATCCCATTTCCAGTGCCCACACGGTGGCGGACAACCATCCAGTTCCAAGGAATCTGATGCCTTCTGTCCTCTGTAAACACTATATGCATGTGGAACACAGATACACATGCAGGCAAATTGCCTATAAGACTGTATCCAAAAAAAGGGAGAGGGAGACTGAGGAGACAGCTCAGTTGGTAAAGTGCCTGCCACTCAAGCACAAGCCTCTAAATACTGAAATGTATGGGCCAGTTGGCCTGGAATATACAAAGCTGTCAACAAGAGTCCTGTCTCAAAGTGGAAGACAAGAACTGACATCTAAACTTGTCCTGTGACAACCACACACGTCTTACTCAAACACACAACACACATACACGCCAAGATAAAGGAAAGAGAACACTGTAATTACAAGATGAAGTATTTTCAAGAAAAAAAATGCTATAAGGGCTGATGCTCATATATCTTTTCCAGAGGACCAGAATTTAGTTCCCAGCACCCATATCAGGGGGCTCACAACCACCTATAACTCCAGCTCCAGGGGATCCAATGGCCTGGCTTCTTCAAAAGCCTGTACTCATGTAAAGTTACCCATACACAGACACACAAACACAATACACAGAATGAAAAATAAAATAAATATTTAGCTGGGCATGGTGGCATACTCCTTTAACCCCAACACTTAGGATGCAGAGGCAGGTAGATCTCTGTTTATCGGAGACCAGCCTGGCCTACATACTCAGTTCTACAACAGCCAGGGCTACATAGAGAAATCCTATTTAAAAAATAAAAACCCAAAAGCTAGACTTCCATGCATATTTTCTTGTCTGAGTGGATTTGCTGAGTCAAATGCACTATGGAAAACAACACAAGCAAAAAAGCTAAGTTTTGCCTAAATAAAGCTTTCTCTTATTATTTTTGTAATTGTTTACTTGTGTGTGTTGAGAGTGAACCCAGAGCCTCATAAATGCTGTGCTGATGTAGGAGGGTCTTCTGTTTTGTGTTGATTTGATTGGTTAAATAAAGAAACTGCCTTGGCCTTTTGATAGGACAGAAAATTAGGTA
>LOJH01004524.1:4030-14670 GCA_001685095.1 Ellobius talpinus | reverse complement strand
AGATAATGGGCCAGGCAGTGTTTTAAATGAATACAGTTTCTGTGTAATTATTTCCGGTAAAGCTAGCCGGGCCGCGGAATGCTCGCCTCATCACTACACTGTGCCAGTGTTCTACCCCTGACCCATACCCCCCAGTCTTTTACATTTCAAACTGCTGTGTGATCCAAGCAGCCTCCAGTCACGACCTTCCTGCCCCAGCCTAAGAAACACCACCATGCCCAGCTTAAAAATAAAGCCTCTTAGTTGGACGGTGGTGGCGTACACCTTTAATCCAGCACTCGGGAGGCAGAGACAGGCGGATCTTTGTGAGCTCAAGGCTAGCCTGGTCTACAAAGCAAGTTTCAGGATAGCCAGAGCTACAGAGAGAAACCCTGTCTTGAAAAATCAAAAGAAATGAAAAAAAAAAGAAAAGAAAAAAGAAAGCAGGGTTTTTTTCCCCTCTATATCAAAACAGATTTAAAGCAAAGACATAGGTACATCTTATTTCCTAACAATACTACAGCCTACCCTATAAAAAAGTAAAAACGGGCTGGGCGGTGGTGGCACGTGCCTTTTATTTCAGTACTCAGAAGGCAGAGGCAGGTGGATCTCTCTGTGAGTTAGAGACCAGTCTGGTCCACAGAACTAGTTCAAGGACAGTCAGAGATACCCAGAGAAGAAAACTTGTCTTGAAAAATAAAAACAACAACAAAAAAGTAAAAGTGTGCAAAAACGGCCCAAAACAGTAAATGTCTCCAGACAACTGCTCCAGTCCTCTCTTGACAGTCCTTATCAACAAGGCTTTTTGAAAAGATGGGTCTCTGGGATCTGACTCTCCAACAAGCTGGATAGATTCTAAGTCAAATTGACCTGTTCATTCTTGCTATCTCTGCAAAGTTTTCCTGCCTAAGAAAACAAAGCCATCTGCCAGTCATACACACGAAATCTAAATATGACTATCTGGCAATCTGGGAATGGAGAAAGCTAAAAAAAAAGTATCACTTTGTAATTTAATTATGTGTATATCATACAAAATCGTGAGAGTGAGAGTTGTTTTAGAGTTACAGGGGCATTTGTGAGCTCACAAATGATGGTAGTTACAGAGGCATTTGTGAGCTCACAAATGATTGTAGCGTATTAGCCCACAAATGCCCCTGTAATGCTAAAACAACCCTCACTATTTTTTTAAAGCCAAGGCAGATTGTTACTTTGTATAAATGTTTACTATTGTATGTTGTTTCTTGGCAAATTAAGAATTTAAGATATTTGAGTTAACTGATCAATTACATGTGCCTAGTCTCACACACACAACACATATACACATACATGTGCAAAGATAAAAAAGAAAAGAGAACAATATAATAACAAGATAAAGTATTCTCAGGGGAAAAAAAGTTATATGAGCTCATGCTCATGCATCTTCTCCAGAGAGCCAGAGTTCAGTTCCCAGCACCCATATCAGGGGCTCACAACCACCTATAATTCAAATTAACCAATTAACTAAGTTAAGGGCCAATTAACTCAAATATTTTGTTTTTAAAAGAAAATTCAAACCTAATTAAAAGATTGCAGCTTCAGCCACATGTACTTATAACTGAGGTACACAGGCAAATTTCTAAAAATATCAAAGCATTTTGTCAAAGTATCTCTGTGCCATCTATCTTTAGAAAGTTGGCCCAGCTTACGATACCTCATCGCTTATTCTAAAAACAGCCTACTTTTAAATTCTGCTTCTCTGGCTAACCTTGATGAACCAAGTAGCCACTCATGCATGAGCCAAATAAAACCTCTCCCCAGGGAAATGACAGAGTCAACACTTTGAGCTAGCTAAAGAGCAGGGTAAAGCTGTCACATAATAAGTTAGTTGACAGAGAGTAAGAGACAGAAACCTCATTTGTGATCATGTCTTAAGGCCAAACTACATGACTGACAGAGCTCTTCCGATGCATTTACTGTGACTGTGAACTTCTGCAATGCTCAAACCAACATGGAGAAGTCCTAGTTAGCATTTCCCACCTTCACCGTCTTCATCCTCTTCACCTTCTTCCTCTTCCTCTTCCTCCTCATCATCAGGGATACTGTCTACTGTATGGCAGTCATCCTCATCATCATCCTCTTCTTCCTCTACATCCACATCATCTTCATCATCCTCTCCTTCTTCTTGCTGTTCCTCTTCCACTTCCCCTTCATCAGAATACTGACCTTCCTGGGGGACAGAATTCCGATCAGGAGAAATGGGCTCAAAATAATCTTCTCTATGGGGGACGTCCTCTTCCTTGTCACCAGACACTGGGAAAATGAGATTGAAAGCAGATTATTCAATGGTTTAGATATCACAAGGCATCAGGACTGGAGCCTACAACCACACAATGGGTGTTGGATGATTTAGATCACTAATGCTCTTTTAAAAAGATGGTAGATTATTATTAAGACTGTTATGGTAACATATGCTTCTAATCCTGGCACTTGGAAAAGGAGTCTCTCACCTCCACAGTAAATCTGAGACCAGCCTAGACTTAAGTGAAATCCTGACTCAAAATAAAAACAAGTCTCACTCAGAGTATATACTATATAACTTCATTTACAGACAATTAATAAAATATACTATTTTATAGTATTTTATGCTCTGCAGCAATATGAAACTCTTTTAGTTTTTAAATTAGTAAGTTGGTTTGTTTTTTAAACCAATACATACTACTTATTTCTAAGTGCTATATACTATCATGTTACATTAATACTCTATCCTCAAAGCACTGTTGGTATAGCTTCAAATCAACTGATTTTTTTTAATAAGTTGCTCTGCCAATAGGAAAAACAAAAAGAATACCTGACAGGATGAGGGAGTCTGGGGAGAAGGGGCAATCAACAAGACTCGATCACCTCATGCTTTTCTTTAATCAATAAGTACTTGAGCTGGGCATAGCGGCGCACATCTTTAATCCCAGAATTTGGGAGGCAGAGACAGGTGGATGTCCAAGTTTCAGGCCATCCTAGTCTATAAAATGAGTTTCTGAACAGCCAGAAACCCTGTCTCAAAAAAAATTAAACAAGCCAGGTGGTGGTAACACACACCTTTAATCCCAAAAGTTGGGAAGCAGAGAAAAACGGGGATCTGTGTGAGTTTGAGGCCAGCCTGGTCTACAATGTGAGTTCCAGGGCTGTTACACAGAGAAACCCTGTCTCAAAAAACATACAAACAAACAACTGAACAAAACAAACAGAAGCACCACATATCACGAGTGGGTGGAAAGCCTAGCAGAGATTCTACACCTGGCAAAGACAGAGGATCATCCTCATCATCATCAGGGGGAGGAGGTCCTGGAGGAGTTCTGGGTCCACGTGGCTGGGGTCTTGGAGGGCTTCCATTAAACTGATCTTCTTTCTCTCCATCAGCTATATGGGAAACAATGTGTTCAAATTATTAAAGTATACTGAAATGAATTCATGAAAAAAAATTTTTATCATCTGAACTTATCCTCAAAACTGAACAATAATACAAACTTTTCCTGCCTGGAGATTTAATAAAAATTTTGCTAACTGATCTAGAAATCTAGAATTTCTAAGTGTCCACAAACAAAAACACAATATAGTCTAAGGAACTATATTTCTAGGTAATACCCTGGAAATATGAAGAATTATTTGTGTTTTGTTTTTAGAGACAGGGTTTCTCTGTGTAGTTTTGGAGCCTGTCCTGGAACTCACTCTATGGACCAGGCCAGACTTGAACTCACAAGAGATCCTCCTGCCTCTGCCTCCCGAGTGCTGGTATTAAAGGTGTGCGCCACCACTGCCTGGTTTGTTCTCCTTCGTTTTAGCAGGTGAAGCGGCTGACAGGTTAATGAACTGTGGCGTGAACAGGGGTGAGGTTAGAGACAAAGCACATGCTCAGCTAGCAGGGGTCAAGGGTCTGAACCCCAGCACCTCAAAAAGAGCAAGCGCAATACACGCACACTCACTCTCTCACACACACACAATGCTCTGACACAACTCATAATTAAAAAAAATAAAAATGTTTTACCAGGACAAAAGAATAAAGCGTTAAAAAAAAGAGAAATCCATTCAAATAAATTTGAAATCTACTCCTTAAAAAATATACATAAATATTCCAGGAATACAAACCAAACTCCCTAACTATCCTTCAATTCTTTCAGAGATCTTACTTAAATAAAGAAAAAAATTAATAAACTAGACATTGTGACACCTACCTATCTATAATCACAGAGATCAGGAACACGGGCGGAAAGACAGTAAGTTAGAGGCCAGCCAGGGCTACAGATTGAGGCCTTGCCTTTAACACACACACACACACACATTCACGGGTGGGGGGGGCTAACTACTGGGATTGCATTATTTTAAATGGGGCCAATAAGAAATACAGGAAGGAAGGTAAGGAAGCAGGGAGGGAGGGAGGGAGCCAGCCAGCCTTGGGACTATCTAGAATGCGCTCCAGGACCAGGTGTGGTGGCACACACCTTTAGTTTCAGCCTCAAGCAGGCAGATTTCTGTGAGTTCTAAACCAGTAAGCACTATATACTAAGACCCTGTCTGAAAAGCAGGCAAGCAAGCTAGCTCTTCAGAAAAACAGAGGAAGAAGAAATAAAAATAAAATCTCTTAGGAGACTGACAAATACCATGTGAGAGATCTCATACAAGGTGCATCGGCTTTTCTGGCTAGAACAGAACAGAACAGTTTCACCAGGGAAAGCAAACTGAACTTCTCACCATGCTTTGGATTCCTTTTCAAAGTCGTCTGTGGCTGGGGAGGAGGTGGAGGTGGAGGAGGAGGAGGTGGAGAGTCTCTGTCATGGCTTATCACTCTATCTACTGATCCATAGATTGCCAGGGTCAGACAGTTGTACCAGCCTCTTAGCACCAGACCATCGGTATTTACCTGATTTTTAGGGATGGTAAAAGATCTCAAATCAATGTTTTAATATGCCAAATGTAAAGTGATTAAATTAGTTTATGGTTCAGCTAAAGTCTTTAAAGCACTGCTGAAGGAACTGGAGGTTTGGCTCAGTAGTTAAAAGTGTTTGCAGCTTTTCCAGAAGCCCTAAGTTTAGTTACCACCACCCACATTATGGGACTCACAACTAACTCTAGTTTCTGGGGGGTCTGGTGCCCCTTCTGGTCTCCGGAGGCACTGCACTTAAGCTTTAAATGCACATATCCATATACTGATACATACATATACACATAATTAAAAATAAAATCTTTTTTTAAAAATAAAAATAGAGGCTTAAGAGATGGCTCAGCAGTGAAGGCTGTAATTCTATTCCCAGCACACAAGTCATGTCACGACCATCTGTAACTCCAGTTCCAGGCAATCTCATATACTCTTCTGACCTTCATGGACACTGCATGTATGTGATACACCAGATATACATGCAGGCAAAACACTCAGATACATAAAAAAAATGTGGGTTTTTTAAGACAGGGTTTCTCTGTGAAGCCTTGGCTATTCTGGAACTCGCTCTGTAGACCAGGCTGGCCTCGAACTCACAAAGATCCACTTGCCTCTGCCTCCCAAGTGCTGGCATTAAAGGCGTACACCAACATCACCTGGCTAAAAAATAAGTATTTTTTTAGTTAAAATAAGCAAAAATAAATACAAGCATTCCAGAAAATGGAAAAAGCAAATATTGGTGAAAGTCATTCAGAGGCACAGATTTTATATGGTCCTCCAGATTTCTGCACCTAACCCATGCTAAGACCAAATCTTTCTGTCCATAGTTCATGTGGACTTTGTTCAAAGTGCATGGACAAGCTCCCAAGCAAGGAAGAAAACTGAGAGTGAACTAGCTGAGAGTCAGTGAAATACACTGCCCACAGTATGTGCGGTCTCCAGAATGATAAAGGTCCATAACATGTCTAGCACTTCTCCCATCAGAACTGGGGTATGTGAGAGGCTAACAAATGCTGGCCATGAAATGAGTAATTCTCATAGGGAAACTTTCGGCTGCAGGTGATACTTGGGTCGCTATCTAGCCCACTGACCCCACCCCTACCCCTTGCAGTATTTAATAAACTTGTCCCCTTTGTGGAGAAGAGGTTATTTCTTCAAGACAGGGTTTCTCTGTGTAGCCCTGGCTGTCCTGAAACTCACTCTGTAGACCAGGCTGGCCTCAAATTCACAGAGATCCATCTCCTTCCGCCTCCCCAAGTGGTGGGATTAAAGGTGTATGCCACCACTGCATGGCAAACTTGTCTTTCTTAAAACAAATTTTTTTCTTCCCAAAAGACCAAAGACAATACCATTAGCCTTCAATATTTTCTTATAAACTAAACAGATGACAAATTGCACTTTTTTCAGAACTGAATCCCTGGCTCCACACATTAACTGTGAAGGGTAGTCACAATCATCATTCCCGTAACAAAACGTGAGTGTGTGAACAGCCGACACTGCACCAGGCACAGCAGTGCATGCCTGCTATCCCAGTGCTTGGGCAGCAAGGCTAACGGGCTGCTGTGAGCTTGCCTCAAACAGACAGTAAAAACTGACAAGAGCTGAATGAAGGCAATGGACGCCAATTATGAAGAGGAGGTAAATAAAGATAACTGTTAAGTTCCAGTTCTGTCATGGATTTTTTGTTTTGGTGGTGGATTACTACACAAAGATATTCAATACCGAAAGTATAAAATTTAATGTGGAGCTTCATAGTTCCTGTTCTAACTGTAGAAGCTCATGGGGATATTCAGACTTTTAGTCTATTTAATTTGGGTGTGTGATGTTTTGTTCATTTCCTTTTCTTTTTTTCTTTTCTTTCTTTCTTTCTTTTTGTTTTGAGACAGGGTTTCTCTGTGTAGCCCTGGTTGTCCTGGAACTCACTNTGTAGACCAGGCTGGCCTCGAACTCACAAAGATCCACCTGCTTCTGCCTCCTGAATGCTGGGATTAAAGGTGTACATCACCATTGCCTGGCTCCGACTTTTTTAATAATAAAGTTTTTGTTTTTACATTTAAAAAAAGGAACAACTTGTCCTAGAAACCAAAGCCCCTGTCTTCTAAACTCCCTTCCCAGTAGCCCTCCTGGCTGAAGGTGAAGCAGCAGGAGTCACTAAAGCCCTCTGCAGGCACTACAGGACGAAAGCAGTCATCAACCACCTGGACAGACTCAAAGGCTGTCTATCCCCAGGAACCAATCACCAACTCTAAGCAGATATGCCACTGCAAAGCCGGGTGTGGCACACACCTGTAATACCAGCACTTGGAAGACTAGGCAGGAGGATCAGAACTGAACCGCCAACATTGGCTATTTAGTAATCCTGAGGTTATCCTGGGCTACGTGTGACCCAGTCTTAAAAAAATAAAAATTGGACTAAAGAAATGGCTCAGTGTTTAACATTTGCTGTTCTTCCACAAGACCCAAGAATAGATCCCAGTCCTCTCAAGAGTGATGTACAAACACCTATAACTTCAGCTCCAGGGGATCCAGTACCCTCCTCGGACCTTCATGGTTACCAGCACATGTGGGCAACATACATGCACACAGATACACACATCCAATACAAACACACACAAACTAATACTTTTTTAATTTTAAAGATATTTTATTTTTCTTTAATTAGTGAGTCTGCTTGTATGTGTACATGAGTGCAGTGCTCTTGTAGGTCAGCGGCAACAGTCTGAGCCGCTCGCCACCTGACATGGGTGCTGGGGATGAAACTCGTGTCCTCCACAAGAGTAGTACACACCCTTAACCACTGAGCCATCTCTACAGCCCCAGTAGTTTATTGTTTTAAAACCATACTTTATTTCAAATGTATCATAAAATTGTGTAAGCTCTGTAGACAGAGAACAGCATTTTAAACCAGCTTTTAACTGCAAGATGCTGACAAGAGGTAACATCCGAACACGGGGTCCAGTTCTGTCTTACTGACTTACTTAAACCTGAACAGAAGTAAGAACTTAAGAAAAAAGGCAAAACAGTAATATCTATAATTACCTTTGAGTTTGGTCTAAAGATGATAGATGTATTCTCATCATATTCCAGGCTGTAAAAAGGGGTAAGAATAAACACAAAGTATCAAATAATAATTTTACAGATTACAAAGTTTTGGCTGCTAAGATTGCTCACTGGGTAAAAGCATTTACTTACCACATTAGTCTGACGGCCTGCACTCAATCCCTGCATCCTACAGGAAGGTGGAAGGGGAAGCCACCTCCACAAAGCTGTGCTCTGACCGACACACCCTCACCATGGCATGTACATGTAAAACTAACAAAGATGGAGCTGTGGTAAGTCCTGGGGTCTCAGCCCCAGACCAGCCAGGCTGTTGAGAGCGCTGAAGGGCGGCTGCAGGGTTGGGCCTGGGATTGAACCTTGGGTTCCTGACACAGACCTGGGCCTACAGCACTTGTGCGTGGTGTCCTATGTTTTTATCTTCCGTAATATTTAAGAACTGCTTAAAAGTACACAAAACGTACGTTACTAGAACAGCTAATAAATTCTTTTCCTCCCAAGAACAGGAGGAGCTTCTGTTGCTCCTGCAAGGCTGACACTAGAGTACACAATTTGCTGTAATCTACATACCGAGTGTTACAAAGGTATCAGGGATAACCCTACAGCCTTGGTTCTCAGAGCCCACTCTCGTCAGTTCGGCACACTGATTGTTTTGGGCATTCTCACTGTCTGAAATCTACCACGTGTCAGGCACTTTAACCTATTTAAGTGTTGATCTGTTGACAGAACTTGTTCATTTTTTCAATAACTCAAAATCAGCAAGGAAAACAGTTTTCACCAGCACTTAGTTTTATATTGAGGTGCCTAGGTTGGAATGAAGTGGTATTAAAAACAAAAATAAAAAAATACTTCTAAAAGTTTTTCTACTTTCGAATATTTAAATGTAGTCAAATAAATACTTTCAAGCCACAAAAGACTTTGATGTAACTGGTTTGGGTTAAGCACACACACTAAGATTTTAAAGGTACCTCCACATAAATTTAATGTACAGACAGACAGAGAACCACATTATACTCTATGGGCTGAGGATGTCATTCTGTGATAAGAGTGTTTGCCTGGTGTGCACAAAGACCCAAATTTAATCCCTAGCAGTGCTCCCCAAAAAGTACACTAGGACCAAAATTTGAGGAAAGACTCTACAGTTGGGGTTACACCTCAGCATAGAGCATGTGCCTAGTTGTCTAAAGTCCTGGGCTTTAAAAACATTAAATTGTCAATGCAATCACCCATGAAATCACGAGAATCAGGAAAGAATTAATAAAGTTGCTAATTCCTAGTAGAGGCATATTTTTTCATCTTTAAACTGCCTTTAATTTTTTTCATGTTATAATGAGTTCTTACTAAACTCATTCAATGGTTACACTGGCAGCAAACATGCAGTTTTAGTATCTACCACATATCAGGTAATCTAAAAAGGGCGTATCTACTGCTAAATCTAATGACAGACTGGCCATGAAGCAAGCTAAGCAGCAGAGTGATGTAAAAGAGAGCCACCAAGTACTAGTTCTTGCTGCTAACAGAAGTTTTAATAATCAAAAAGCTCCCTTTCCCAGACCAGGCTGGTAGTAAATCAAACAACAGTGACGTGTTTATGATGCACATACACACAAATAAAAAGAAATAAAAGATGGTTATTATTTCACACACTTGAGCTTTTATGAAAATCTCTCAGTTCAGCATTTCTTTCATAATGCCCACAGAGAAAATTAAACCCTGCATTCTTGTGTCTACCACCAGACACTTCCTTCTATCTACATAACATGACTCATTGAGGTTTCTGATAAAGTTATTAGTACATACATACCTTCCCAACCTATCGAACACTGGAGCACTGGGTTTGCTCACATTATTGAAGAATAAGTCTAGCTGAAATGTGTGTGGAGATGTCTCCCTGTAAATCAAACAAAAACAAGCCATCAGCCTTTTTAACAATTAGTTCCTATAGTAACACACACCCACAGTAAGTACAAAGTCCTGAGTAATTTTAAGACCTGGAAAAATATTCCTCAGATTTAAATAAAAAAGCAAATGACTTACATATTTTAACAAAATTCTATCCAATACTCAAGTAAGTCATAAAAGTATTATTAAAAATGAATTTTATCCCAGGAGGAAGAGACAGGTGGTTTGAGGCCAGCCTAGGCTATAGAGCTAGTTCCAGGACAGCCAAGACTACACAGATGAAACCCTGTCTAGAAAAACCAAAACACCCAAAAAAAATTAAAAATAAAAAGGACTTTAATCATGAAAATTAGAAAGATAGGAAGATAAACTTAGTCCTTCTGCCTGCTGCTCAGTATCTACCTTAAGCATTTGTGTCAGGGATACAGCTGAGCTCCTGCCTAGGATGCAGAAGGCTCTGAGTCTAATCTCCCACACAACAAAACAATCAAAAGGTAATCTGACTGTATTAGACTTTCACAATGACTTAAAAACATAACTTTATGTAAGATGGCACATTTATAAAAGTAACAGCACCAGCAAAATGGCTCACATGACAAAGGGCCCTGCCACCAAGTCCAATAACCACAATTCAATCCCCAGAACCCATACATACAGTGGAAAAAGAAAACTATCTCCTGAATGTTTTCCTCCAACTTCACACACACATTGTGGCATCCACACATCCACACATCCTCTCCATATAGGTAGACAGACAGACAGACAGACAGACAGACAGACAGACAGACAGACAGAC
>LOJH01004523.1:4870-31986 GCA_001685095.1 Ellobius talpinus | reverse complement strand
GAGAGAGAGAGAGAGAGAGAGAGAGAGCATGAAGTTGGGAGGTGGGGAGGACATCTGTGAGGAGTTGAGAAAGGGGAGAGAGCATGGTCAGAACATATCATATGGGGAAAATTAATAAAAACAATTTTTAAAGATTTGTGTGTAGGGGTGGGCTTCTTTATAAACTCATGACATTACCCATCTATTTCTAGTTTTCTGAAGGATTTTTATATGAATATGTACCACATTTTACAATTGTATTTTCTGTTTCTTTTGAGGTGATAATGTGTGACTTTTCTTTAGGCAGCTGGATGTGATAATTAAAGAGATAATCTTTCAGAGCTTGAAATGCTATGTTGGTGTGTTTTTAATCAATCCTAATTTAAGTTTTATAATGTTTACATTCATTTTCAATCTCCCCTTTAAGTTTCTTATCGGCATATAGAGTTACACATAATAGTAGGTTTCACTGTGGTTTTCCCATTCATTTACATAGCATATGTGATCGTATTCACCACCTGTTACCTGCTCTTGTCTGCCTTCAACTTCACTTAATGTTCTTCCTCTTCACAACTCACTGTCTTCTACTTTCATGTCTTTTGTGCATGTATGTGACCCAATTAATTTCCTGGTACCATAATCTGTGCTAGTCAGAGTTCTTAGGAAGAACAAAACTGATTGAATTAATAGAATGAACATATGTATTTATAAAGGAGATTTATTAAAGTGCTTACAAGCTAAGGTCCAGGTAGTCCAATCATGGCTGTCTCCTGAAAGACCAAGGCCAAAGATCTTGTAGTTTTTCAGTCCGTGAGAATGCATGTCTCAGCTGGTCTTTAGTCTATGTTGGAATAAGGAAGAAGTAGGGTGTAATGCTGATGAAGGAATGTCTCAGCAGCAGGACAGATAAACTTGCCAGCAAGAGTGAAAACAGGCACACCAAAAGCAAAAGCTTCCTTATTCCAAGTCTCTTTATCTGGGCCATTGCATGAGCAGGGGTATGTTTACAGGTTTATGTATACTTTTCCTGTGGCTACATCACTGTAGAAAATACTTCTCCCATTTCATCAAACTTTATCTGCATATAAATCATCAGAGAGGGTAGACCTATTTTATCTTCCATAAAAGGCTCAATCAAGCAATCACAAATGCTACAGATTCTATGGTGCATCAGCTAAGCTATGCTTGAAAATCAGTTTTTGACACATATCCCTTCCTATGACTCAAAAACTCTCACTGAACCTTTTCTCGTGATGCTGTCTGAGCCTTGGAAGGAGTGCTATAGATGTTTAATTTATGGATGGATATTTGACAATCATTTATTTTCTGTACTTTGGCCAGTTGTTAGTCGCTGCAGTAACAATTGATTCTCAGTACAAAATTTCTTAATTCAAGGTAAACAGCAGTACTGTGTTATGAGCACACTTCTGTGTAAAAGACAGCTGGACAAGCATAGCACACTATGTCCATTTAATAAAATAATAGCTCCAACTTCCCTGTTAATACTTATGACCTTATCAGCTAGAGGCTTTTGACCTGATTTACAGAATAAAATGTAAGTTTTCCCCTGTGAAGCAGGAAATGGTTGGTTATATCTGTAACAGAGTTATCACTCACTATTGTACCAGTGGGCTCATCTTTCTTGGACAATATATATGGTTGCACACAGAATCCATAGCTAAATAAGACTAGTGAGGACAGCTTTCCCCAAGTGTATACAACACTTTCAGGCACTATAAGGACTGGGTTAGCAGGAAGCCAGGCAGCCTCTAGTCTAGTTCTAGCTTGATTTCCCGATATCCTGTCAGGCCCTCAGAGACCTCCCTAGCCAACGTATGGAAAGGTAGTTCATACTCTTCACTGGTATTTTCATTAAATAGCCTATGGTTTCTGTATTTTTTCACCACTATCTTCTTGCTACTGTGGTTTCTGGAGAGAACACATAGTGTGTATCTTTGTGAACAGGCAAGGTGGGTTTTTTTTATTTGTTTTGTTTTATACTGGAGCTTTTCAAGAGTTTACACTGAGTCCCCATCAACTCTCCAATAAGAGTTCATATTCATACTCTAGCATTGATTCATGTGGAGAACTCTTTTTATGGATTTCTCCTGTGGTAATGTGAGAGTCTCCGGGTCTTCATCCTTTTCTCTGCAGGTTTGGAGGTGTTGCTCTATGACCTCTGAGGTTAAGCAGAATGCTCCGATAGTTCCCGTGTTCTGTCTGGGATGGGCCCGAGACCAGAAACCTCATGCATTTGGAATTAAGTCTTACATATGGAAGATGTCTGCTTTAATCTTTAGTGGGGAAAGTTATCTATAGTTAGTTGAGATGATGATAAGATCTGAAAATCGCACTAGCTTACCACTTGGGCTTCTAGACTAATAACACTGGCTGTTTTCCCTTTGTTTCTTTCATCCCTCATATTTGTTCTTTATCCTTCCTTGCTGTAACTTCTCATACTATGGATTATATTGGTCCTGGGACTTTTTCTAAAATTTTGGAAGTGGAAGACTCTAGCAAGACATCAGAAGATGAAATGAGAGTTTGTTTGAGAAGCTCTTGGTTTGTGTGGGACAGCGCTTTCAACCCTTTTCTCTGCTTTGACCTTGGATTGATTGTTTAGGTAGCCCCCATTTCACATGCTGACACAACACCCAGTATTATTTCCTTAGAGGCTGTTTCAGCTAAGGGAGGGTAGTGGCTTTCTTTTAAAGGTAGTTCCTGGATAACTGAACAGCCATGGATTTCTTTATTCATATTAATAATACAACTTTTTCACTAAGTTCTGTTTAGTAATGTAATGCACTTCAAATTACTTACAAGTCAAAGTTATCTGTATGTAGCTTGCCTCTTCTCTAGAGCTTTAATGTGTATTAAATAGATCTTTTTAGTTTCATCAAAGTGGCTCATATTCATGGTGTTATAAATCTACAATTCAGATAGTAATTTAAAGACAACCACATATAGATGGTATTTGAAGTTATGATATCAGATGGAAATTATTACAGGAAGACTCCCAATAGAAAATATGGGGACTGGAGAGAGGACTCAACAGTTAGGAGTACTTGCTGCTCTGGCAAGGACCCAAGTTCAATTCCCAGCACCCACATCAGGTAGTTTACAACGTCCCATATCTCCAGTTACAGGGAATATTATGATCTCTTCAAACCTCTTTAGGCACACACACACACATACACACACACACACACACCCCACAGAGAGACATATCCATCAACTACACATACATACACAGAAATACACATGCACACACACATATATCACATACCACACACAGATACCACAGATACATACCATCCCCACACACATACACACCTGCACACACCCATACACACAAACATACATACATACACACACTACACAGAGACACACACCACCATCCCACACAATAAATATAAATAAAATTAAGCTGAGGCCTGAACCTCAGAGTCCATCACTGAAATTTGGTGAAGTAAACAGTAGGACATTTGGAAAGAATGACTGGGAGCAGGCAGCCATGGCAACATGGGGAGTATGGTCTTAAGGAAGCCATAATCTCAAGAGTGCAGCTGAGGGAAACACTGCCAGGAGGTGAGAGGTGATGGAGATAAAAAGTGTCAGGGCTTTCCCTGATCCAAGCGTTGTATTTACTTTGATGCAAATTAAGGCCAATAGAGAAGTATGAATAAATTATTGAATAGATAGTCATCATAAAATATGCATGGGAGGAGACGTAGATGTTGATGAACCTGATAAAATGACACTCAACAACCATCCGTTTAATCTTGGAGTTTATAAGAATGGTACCTGGAGGTTGCAAGTCCATCTGATGAGAGATCTGCCTGTTGCTAAGGGTACACATGGTGCGGTGCCTTCCCTTGGAGACAGTTAAATTTTCTGTTGAATCTTTCTAATATAGAGGAAAAGATGGAAGATGATTGCCAGAAAAGATGATTGCCAGAAAGAAAAGAAACATTTAAAAATGGATTCTTTCTGAATACTTTTACCTAATAAAGGATATTTGTAGGGAGGTGATGAAAGTAGACAATTGGTTCTCCATATAAGAGACCAGTGATGAAATTTAGAATGATATGAAAAGACAAATGGAAACATACCCTGATTACCAGTTAATGAAATCCCATGCGAAGAAATGTCAAATAATGAGGATGAGGTTAAAGTTCTAGAAGAAGAAGCTATGCGAAGCTTAACTACATTAGGACTGGAAAAATAAATTCCCTCGTCTCCAGCACAGCTTGAGAATAAACAGTTTAAAGAAAGGACAGGGAGTCAGAAATAACCTAAATGAAGGTAAGTGGAAGGAAATCACCATAGGCCTCTATAAGAAATTAGTGAGGTCCGTATAAATTGTGCTCAATGCTTCTTGTCACACTTTGATAAAAAGTGTATGAAGATGGCAGGGAATGAAAAATGGACTTGAGATCTACAAAGCATTCAGTCAGGTCAGAGTAAGTCCAGCATCCTCTTGTGGTGAGTGGTGCCAAAGAATGATGTCATCTGTAGCACACAGCACATGAAGCGGGAAGGGGGTCAGAAGACCGTATAATTACAATGCCTGAGGTGGGAGGCTAAGGTGACAGGTTTTAATCAGAACTGCCTGATCTTTTTAGAACTTCTGTGGTTTCTTGCTTCCTGCCTCACTGTCATACCCCCACTCCTGCTAAGGGGATAGAATTTAATATCTGGTTTTTGTTCTGTGCTCACCCATGCTGTGTTCATCCCACTAACCGTCTAGTTCCATTAGAATGGAGAACCTGTGTTAGTCATGTTAATGTCTACCATGTCGTTCCCCAGGCTCTTAAATATGGGAGAAAATCAGCAGATACTCAAGGCTCATCCTTCACCAAAATACCTGTAGCATTTTACCAAAGAGGGCTTTGAACAGCTTGGAAAAAGCCACTTGAGGTTAGGAAGTGCTGAATCTACATTCTTTGGATGCCAAAAAGGTGCAAGATCAGACTATTTTGGTCTCTACTCAAGATGTAGTCATTATTACAAGACATCCATTTATAAAGGTACTTTCTAAATTTTCTTCTTTACTATCTGCTTTAGAGGTGTGTGTCATTGTGGCTAACCAGTATTCCTGTGACTGATGATTACTGCTATTCTAGGTATGTCTTTGTGTGATGGTAGAGGCCAGCCCACAGACTGCCTCTAGGGTGCATTTAAAAAGTAATTCCTCTGAAGACAAGAAGGAACTTGTTCAAAATTGTAATGAAATGATACCCTAATACAAACACAAGTCTTTCTTTTAAAAACTCTTTAAAAATCTGCCCACAGAGAAGCCATTTACTGTACTCTCTACAAACAGTCACCAGAGCTGCTGACTCTTCTATTATCGCATGTAACACTCCAAAGAGTCTTGAACTGTTTCCAGTCAACATGGGAACCCAGAGTCATAGACCTTAAGTTCCTTGGTATAAAACTAAGAAGTTAGAAAAAGAAGAGCTGACATTCAAAGCCAAATTTTGTTATTTCAAACTGTCTACTCTGTTTATTCATGTATAATAATGTTTACAGTAAATATTTGATAAAAACTCATTGAAATGAATACAATAATCTCAATGAAAATCAGTATGTGAAAACTATGTCCAAAATTGAGACAAAACCAAAAGATGTAGACAAAACCCACTTTGCTTTGTCTCCATCCTTTTTTTGGATATGTGGCAGCAGTGGATTGCTTTTCTAATTATCAACATTTTTCTACTCAAACTTAGGTCACAGATAGGCAGCTCTAAAAACTCTTTAAACGGGAAATCTGTCAGTTGATAAAGTAGCATATCTAAATGCAGATAATACATATAATTTGAATTTTCATTCCAAGGGTAGATTACTCCATTTCTTCTTAGTCAAGGTCTAATTTGGGAAGGTACCCACCATCTGGGAAGAGGTATGTTTAGCTTTTTCATCTTCTCCCCAAGTTTTTATTTCACCAGTGTGCTATAGCCAGCTGGTCTTTTCCCACTTATTGTTCTCAGATGGTCTTTTCCATGTCTAGTTTCTTCTGATGGATTCCCTTTCTTCCATGCACCCCCTTTCTTGAGCTAGACTTAAACAGGTCTAGATTTTTTCTTCTATATAATCCATGGGAAAGGACTCCCTCCCCCTAGCCTTGTCATGGATGAAAAAAATAATTGCTTCCTAAATGTAGTACTCTATTCTCTCTGTCCTGCCACAGACCACATCAAACCTTCTGAGACATGAATAAGCCTCTGATCCAAGATAGGCCCACATTCCAGGAGCAAACTCAAGCTGTCCATATGGCTCCATACTTGAAAGCAGAGTAGATAGCAACAACCCACTCTCTGTCCTACCACCCAACATATCCTCTAAAGTTTGGGAGTGACTCACCAGGATGGCAGAGAACTGTAATTCTTTTCAAAGAGCGTAACTCCTTCTTGCATATTGTGATCTGATTTTGATCTTTATTTGAAGAAGGTTTGGAGATATGGGTCTTTCACTATTTTCTTTGTAAATTCTGTCTGCACTTTGATGAATGTATCAAGAACTGTGATCAGAGATGGGATATAATGTTGCCACTCCTTTCCCACTTGGTATGCACTAGAGTCTCATGTCTTCAGTTATTTTTCAGGAGTGAGAGTTTATTGGCTCTTTTTAAGCACCCTGTTTTGTTCCAGGAAACAAGACAAAATGCAAAATTTGTCTGAGGCTTAACTTTGATGAAGCTGGTTTAGCTGGCAATTTCCTACTTAGGAATATATTGCTGTAGTAGGATTATATTAATGCCACCAACATTTAACTCTGCTCTAAAACTCATGGTAAGAAAATGACTTTTAAAAAGGCCTTGGTTTTCACATATGAGTAAACAGCATGGGAAATCCCCAAAATCTGTAAGGAGTTTTCCAAAATTCTTGTATTTTTCAGGCAAGCAATATCTGTCACATGTCAAGGTGGAAAGTAGGGTCAGAGGGCCTACCAACCCCCTTTCCCTCCTTTAATACAGGATTGGAGTCATTAGCTGAGGAAAAGTAACACAGTAAAAGTTAGTGTCAGGATGAGCGATGGTCAGTACTTACTGGTGTGGATATCAAAGACAAATTAAGAAAGTGTAAGAAATCCAGGGAACAGCTTGACCTTGTTTAATTTGAAGAGCTAGTAACTCAATGATATTTGGCTCCTTCAAAGAACAAAATTCTTGTTCTCTTAATAGTTGCAAAGACTTCCTTATATGTGCTACTGAATGACCAAAAAAGACAGAGGTTATTAAAGTTACAGGACAAAGATGAGAGAATCGTGATATTTATGTTGGCCAGGTAAGGGGGATTGGTTTAGGAAAGGTGGATGTAGAGAATGACTAAAAATAGTTGCCAGGATATCTAATCCAGGTAACTTCGATACTGGAGACTGATTAATTTGCATGGGGAATTATATGACCTTGGGCATATAGCAACAGAGACTTTAAGTTGGAATATGACAAATGACAGGAAATGTAGAGTTGAAAATTAAATCCTGAAAAATCGGATTATAAATTTGAGTCTCAGTGTAAAAGTAAGACTTGAAACCATTGATAAATATAGATTAAGCAACCAAAGGAAAATCCCCAGGAACTTAGTGGTAAAGTCACAGGAGGGAATGCAGGCAGAGACAACTGAAGACAGCCTTCCAAAACACAGTAGCAATCCCTTTGTTTCTGGGTAACAATTGAAAACTTCCACACAACCAAATTTTCAGCATTACTATAGTTTTTTGACAACTCTAATTGCATTTATAAGTACCACTCAATTATTTGGCTTCCAGAAGAAGATGACTGACTGACAATGTTGGAGCCGTAAACTAGCTATTAGCCTAATCATTCATGTTTGTGTCATTTCATTAAGAGTTCCACTTGTAGGATGGCCCACAAGTAGTTTATCTAATTATATTCTAGTTTTACTAATAAAATGCCTAAATATATTAAAATCCCTTGAGAGAGGACAAAACACAATTATTGGTCATACTAACTCTGGATACCTCTATAACCCACATAAATATAAGAACAAAGAATATAGGTTATCACTAGACCTTTGTGCTTTAATGTATAAACATTTCTTATTATAAAAAGTTTACTAAATATATAACTAATGTTTGTATTTATAAATAACACCATAAACATAAGCATCACTCACAACCCTATTCATCCAGCTCAGTATACTTTTGTAAATATTTTTATGCTACTATAATAATTATATTATATTGTATATATTATATTACATTATATTGTATGACATATATTATAAACCAATTTTATTATACTAAATAGTTTTATTCTACTACATTTCACATTAGTCTCTTTATTCTTATTATGTAAAGGATTGGTGACTTTCCTTTTTGCTGTGACCAAATAGCTGACAATAAACAACTTAGGGTGGGCTCATTGTTTGAGGAAACGGGTCATTATGATGAAGAAGGCATGGTGGTTGGAGTGGCTCTTAGCTGTGCCGTCAGAAGTTAAGGCTATTTGCTCACATCTTGATGGATCACGAAGTACAGAAACTATCCTGGTCTCATCTGCATTTCCTTTTCCCTCTCACTCAGTCTGGATAGTCAGCGCTTTGGAGAGAGAGCCTCATGGATAGAATGATGTTACCCATCTCAGACTGGGTCTTCTCTCCTTAGTTATACATCTCTGAGAACACACTTACACATATGCACGAAGGTGTGTTCCCTAAGTCATTATAATCTCCTCAAGTTGATAATGAAAATCAATTATCACATGTAAGAAGAATGTTTAGACAGTGGCCTTTATTTTTAGATGTAATAGTGAATGACTACATGGTATTCCACTAAAATCATTTGGATACTTTTGTCCATTTAAGATCATTAAACATAAAGCTCATTGACCATTTTTCAATATGTATTTTAATGAAAATTCTCATTACTTAAAATTAAATATATCTTATTTAACCTTTGCTTATTTCATTCGTGTGTTCAAATCACATTGACCATGCACAAAACAGTTCCTTTTTTTCTAAGACAGGGTTTCTCTGTGAAGCCCTGATTGTCCAAAAACTCACGCTGTAGTCCAGGCTGGCCTCAAACTCAAGAGATTTATTTGCCTCTGCTCTAAGTGCTCGGATTAAAGGTATGCACCACTGGTATGTCTTCTTTTTTCTTTAAAAAAAAAAACCTCATTGAATTCAGTTAGTGCTGTCTTATCTAATGGGATATGGCTAACCACAGAAATATAGACAGTCCATAAATTTATCTGTCTTTTTATTCTTTCTAAAAATTAAAATTAAATGGAAGTCTTTAGATAAAAGTGTTTCTCTGTATTCATAATGCTGAAAAGATTATTTCTTTGGGGAAATAATTTTTCTTCCAAATAAGCAATCAATCAAAAAAATAAAAAAATAAAAATCATCTCATGAGGTCAGTTTTCATGCTGAGACTTCCATACCTCGCTCAAACCCTACAGAGAAGGTAGATTGTTAGACAAGACTCTACCCCTCATTACATATCTGTGAATCGAGCTGTGTGGGGAGACTCTGGTCCCCATCCTCACACTTCTGTGTGATCAACCTTCTAGTGTAGACCCTAGCAATCATCTCATTCCCCTGTCTATAGCAAGTAGCTGGTCTTCCACTTTCTACTCACATGATTTCTCTTCTTTTTTTTTTAATTTGTTTGTTTCTTTGGCTGGTTGGTTGGTTGACTTTTCTTTCTTCCTTTTTTTTCTTTTAATTTTTGGAATACTCTATCTTATTTCTTTTACCTCTCCAAAAGAACAAAGATTGCTCTAGGGTACAGGAAGTTGATTACTTAGACTCAAGAGAGATGAGACTGTTCTGTGACATCTGAATGCCAATCTTTATTCCCATCCATTCTACCTTAAACACAAATAACCTACTCCCACTGTTTTTTGGCTTTTCATTTCTTTACATTAACTCTCTTCTTCTCTTCTACATTCTGTCTAGAAACTTAATAATCATTGCTATTCCCAGTGTGGACATTTTCTTCTGTTTACCTCCACCTACAACTGCAATAACATATTATGTACAGTATTATCAGTGTACCTTAGTAATAAGTGATTATATTGCAGTTAACTTTTGATAACTCTATTTTCATGTTGAATTTACTGATGATAGTGATTGATGCTTAGACAATACTCAGACAAGATGGTTGGTGAGGGAGCAAGTGCTCTGAATACTATTTCAAAATAGAAAACTGCCATTTTAAATTCCATTGCAATGCAGTCTGTCCCTGAAAAACTCTACAAATATCTCCACTGAAAGTTGAACGGCAACCTGCTTAAACTATCATCACCATCTACAACAACATTGATATCAAATACTTAATCAATAATCTAACCCCAGATATGTTGATGTCAAAACAAAAAACATACATAACACGAAAGCCTAGTAAATATTATTTCTCTAGAAATTATCAGCTTCCAATGAAAGCACTTTAAAAGAAATTCTGGACAAATAAAAAAAGTACTATTATAAATATGATAAAAAGAAGACAAAGACATGAATAAACTTTTGAATGATTTCTGAGACAACAGAAACAATTGAGTGAAATGAAGAAGTGAATTCAAGATATGAAAACAGAATTCAGTAAAGAAACATATACTTGAAGAAAAACCAAAGTAAAAGATGGTAGAATGAGAAATTCAATAAGTCAATAAACAGTTTCATGGAAAACCTTGTCAATTGACTGAGCATGTTGGTGACAGAATATCAGGGTTTTGATCATGGTAGAAGAACTAGATAATTTAATCAATGTCAATAATAAATTTTAAAAATCATGGTCCTAGCATGCAATATATTTTGGGAACCAGTAAAAGTCAAAATTTATGAGATTTTGATATACAGAAGGACAAAAATTTTTATGTCAAAATTACAGGAAAAAATAAAATAAAACCATAGAAGAAAACTTATAAAATATAAAGAGATGCTATTCCCAAAATAAGAGACATATAGGATACCAAACAGGTAAGCCTAGAAAGGAAATGCTCATGCCAGTTTACAGTTAAAGTACTAAATATACTGAGAAAACAAAATGAATTGAGAGCCATATGCTTGAGAAACACAATAGAAAATATTCTAGAGCATTCTTCCTGATGAACAAAAGTAAAATTTCTCAGTAATATACTTGTAAACTGAATCCAAGGTAACATTAAAAAATATCATTTGCCATTCCATTATTAAATTGACTTCATTCCAGTGATCCAGACACGGTTCAACATATCTAAAATTTAAAAAGTCATTAATTACTGTAAAAGATTCAAAGAAATCATGTGGTCATCTCAATAGATACAGAAAAAAAGCCCTCAAAGTTTAATATTCCTTTATGAAAGAAGACCCTAAAAGATTAGGGATGGATGGAAAATACCACAAAATAACAGTGTTTGTTTATGACATGCCTATAACTAACAACATGCTATGTGAAAAACTGAAAACAAAATAAAAGTGCTGCTAATAAGATTGGGAAGAAGATAAATGTGCTAGCTTTCTTTTCCTCTTTTCAACATAATGTTCGAGGTCTTAGGTAGACCAATAAAGCAAGAAAAGTAAGCTAAAGGGTAAAAATAAGAAAGAAAAGAAAGAACTCAAAATCGGATATATAATTCTATGAATAAAAGTACCTAAAATAAACACATTGCTCATATATACTTTTAGCAAAGTAGCAGATTATAGGAAGACAGAGAAAACACTAGCATTCCTTTATACATACCAGTGATAGACATACTGAGAAAGGAATCAGAATCACATTCATAATAGCTTCAAAAATTAAAATATGTTGTAACTAACCTACCCAAAGAAGAAAAACAGACAAACAAGATGTACATTAAAAAATCAAAAAGAGTCTAATGAAATCAAGTTCATAAACACTGAAAACAACTCCCATACTCATTGATTAGTAGAGATATTATTGTGAAAATGGCCATCCCCCAAATCCAATCTACAGATTCATTGACTTAATTACTGCCAAAACTCTAATGCCATTATTCACATAAATGAAAGCAAAATATTCTGTAGCTAAAATGGAAGCTTGGATAAAGACTTGGATAAAGCTCTGTTTAGCAAAGAAAACTGTAAGTTAGTAAAGAGATAGCATACATAAAGGTAGAAAATTTTTATCAGCTGTAATCTGAAAGAGGATTGAAAATCTAGACTAAAAATCTACACATAAAGAATACAAGACAGCTCAATAAAAATGTATGAATTTTAACAAATACAAATACCTAATGTCTACTTAAAAGTGTTCAGTTTCAGGCAAACTCCACAGGAGCAAGACTGAGTCAGCGACCTAGGTCAGAGCAGGCTTGGGATGGCGAACTCCATGTGAGTGGGAGCAGATCCAGACCAGGGAGGAAACAGGACTGAGCCAGTGACCTAGGCTGGGGCAGGCCTGAGGCAACAAACTACACAGGGGGAGGACTGAGTCAGTTACCTAGGCCAGAGCGGGCCTGGGACAGTGAACTCCATGGAAGCAGGAGCGGATCCAGAGAAGGGACATTTGCAGAAGTAGGACTAGGGCTGAGCAGGCCTGAGGTGGCAAGCTCCACAGGAGCTGAAGCAGATCCAGACCACGGACATTTGCGGAGGCAAGCCTGAACCAGTGACCAGAGCAACCCCAAGACAGCGAACTCCACAGGAGCAGAAACGGGTCTGAGCCGGCAACTGAGGGCAGAGCAGATCTGAGACAGAAATGGAGCAAACCCTGGGAGCACTGAGTGACCTCCAGGAACACAGAGTGACATTTATCAATCTAATCTACATGGGAAATAGTAAAAGACAAGATCTCCTGAATAAATTGGGAGCATGGGGACCATGGGAGAGGGTTGAAGGGGAAGGAAGAGGAAGGGAGGGGAGCAGAGATAAATATATAGCTTAATAAAAATCAATAAAATAAAGTGTTCAGTTTCCTCAGCCATTAGAGAAATACAAATTAAAACTACTTTGTGATTATATTTTACCTCTGTCATAATAGTGCACCAAGAAAATGACAGTAAATTCTGGTGAAGTTTTGAGGAAGAGGAACATTTATTCATCTTGTTGGTGGAGTTGTAAATTGGTGGAACCACTTGGAAATCACCATGGATCATTCACCAAAAGCTAAAAATATATTGCCATATGACTCTGCTATATCATACTTGGATATATTCCCAAAGGCCTCTAGATCCTACTCGGGGAGACACATGCCCAGCCAGGTTCGTTGCTGCTTTGTTTGCAATAGACAGGAAGCGCAACTAGCCTAGATGTTCATCACCTTCTGAATGACTAATACACTTGTTCATATACAAAGAGAAATTTTATTCACTTATTAAAAACTGAAATTTATAGGAAAACAGCAGAAACTAGAAAAGTTATACTGTGAGATAACCCAGATGTAGGTAGATGATGCTGTATGGTCTATATCATGTGAATTCTAGCTAGGAATTTTTAAGCTAATATTTGTAATGTATAGTGCTTGTAAATCATGAAGCTAGAAATGGTAGGAACATTACATTGGAAGGAACAAATGAAGTCTTATGGGAGGCAGACAGTAGAACACCTGAAATTTGAAAATTCTGAGATTAAGAAAGTTTAAGATGGGATGAGGATGGAGGAATGCAGACAGTAAAAAGAAGGGGAGATTAACTAAAACAAAAGAGTACGAAAGAATCCTGTAAAGACCTCTACTTTCTAAGTCTATTAAAATACCATTATCATCACCACCACCATCATGAAATGATTAAAGGTATGATGCATGGATGAATGCTGCTATTCCTAGAAGTCACAGACTATGAAGCAAAAATTCCAGAATTAGGTGAGGATATCTCTCTATAGTTATTGATCAGTGAGGTCCTAGAGGACCCCTAACATTACAGATCATTGCCACTACTCTTGGATATCCACAAGAAAGAGACTTGAAGACCTTAATGCTCAAGACATTACATACTTTGTCTGTAGGACAGTGTTAAAATACCTTGCAAGAGGCCTGAAGTCACCTCCTTGTCGGGTAATTTAAAGTAATAAAATGATTTAAGAGAGTGAAGGAAAAGACCCAGAAGACCGAATAACAGAATCCCTTTCATCTATAAGGGGGAAAATGTAAAGTTGACTGATGAAAATAATGGAAAACTTTTTAATGGAAATGTTTGCATCTAGAAATTCTTTCAGAATATAAAATAGGAGAAGAAATTAAACCTATACAAAGAAACACCACTGGGAAATATCAGAATGCTAAAGATGGCAAAATAATTTTTTAAAACTTCCAGATAGATGAAGCAGTATATATACCCACATATATGTATATGTAACCAATAAACACCCAAATAAAGCACAATAATCCATTAATATTTAGTGTATGTATACATATCTGCTTTTCAAGTGTCAAGATAAAATCCAACATTTCAAGATCAAACTGAAAGCAAGAAGCCAATGGATTTTCTTTGATGAAATTTCTTTAAATTTTTTTGCAAAAAGACTTCCATGCTGCAATTCTATATCTAGCTAAACTATCAATAATTTGTAAGAATAAAACTGAGGATAGTTGCAAACAAGCACTATCTCTGCTATTGTGCCACTTCAACACATCTGAGGAAGCGATTAGTCACTTTACACCCACAGAAGAGATTTCAAGTTTCCAAAGTTGAAGAACAGAGGATTAAGAGAAAGGACAATAATGAACAAGGGAATTTCCAGGATGATATAATGTCATAGGCAAAGGCAGTCCAGACTCAAACACTGTGATTCAAAAAAATTCAGGCATGTTGAGTTATGTTATTAGTATAATTTAGTTCAATGGCATGTTTTTCTTCTTGCATAATGGGTAAATGAGTTGGTGCTTCAAAACAAAGAAGTGCATCATTAGGGAGAAATGTAGGAGACGGAGGAAGCCAAACAATGATGTAAACAGAGGGAGTTTTAAGGATGCTCAACTGAGGAAAATTCCAAGATGACAGTTATAGAACAAGTTTAGAGCTGGGTCAAAAGACAAGCAACCAAAACAAAGCAAGAAACTACAAAGGAATTGAAGGGTTATGGCTTTATCTTCTGAAAATTAATCTGATAACCTTTTGGAAGAAATCTGAAAATATAAGAATGCCTATAAAGAAAACTAAGTAATCAAAAATGGCATGTGTTAACTTTAGTAAAATGAAAGGAGGGAGAGACAGAATCATTGCACACATAGTCCCTACACTGTGAATAAGGTTTCATTGGTAAAATAATTTTATCCCTCAATATTGATTCAGCCTCAATATTACAACAATGTGTGAGCATGGGAGACAATACGTGAAGGAAAGGTTGCCTTTGGAGAGTCAAAACACAGTCCACCAGTGCAGGAAATCATCAGATTGTAGTTTGAAACATGAAAAATATGAAGATTCATAAATGCTGAAAGCAAAGGGGAAGAACATTAAGAGTCCAAAGATGTTGAAAGTGCCTCCATCAGGGTATAACAGAGCAACCTTTCTGGATGTATTCTGCAGCATCCAGACCTCCAACGATTCTGGCTAAGAATATCCTTCACTTAACAAGAATTATGATTTGCAAGAAATCTCTATGCTTTTCATAAGTGTTTTAGTGTAATTTACCTTTAAAACTTTGCTACAGTTATTATTAAGTGAGGCAATTAAGAGTGAACTTGAAAATATTGACCAGTACACACTCTTCCAGCAAAGTCATCATTTTTGATTCCCAGGCAGGCAACCACGGAGGTCCGTGTCAGGGTGCTCTTCTGGTCCAGGGCTTTTGACCGTGTCCATTGCTTATTCTCCAGGTACTGCAGTTGTACCTCCACCAGGGTCTAACAAAGTAAGTCTTCTGGAACTGGGCTGAAGCTACCCAGACCTCCCAGAATTCTGGCTGAGAATATCCTCCATTTAACAAAGAATTATGACTAGGATTGTATGGCAATAAGTTAACCTTTCATTTAATTTAATTCTCGATGTTGGATTGGTACTGAAATCTATTTATGGGCTTTTTCCTTCTTCTCCTCTTCCAGGAACATTATCTGGCATTCTAAACTTGGGGAAAGTCTGTATAAGGAACCTCTAAATCTTGGCAGAAAGTATAAATTTTCAGAGATCTCATGAGTAAGACCAAGCTGTGGGATGTCTCAGAATTGACCTTCAAGATCATCTTTTCCAACCCCCTCATTTTACATACTAAAAGAAAATGCAGCCAAAAAAGGCTGAGTGATTTATCCAAGGCTATACAGCTTATTAATGGCACAGAGAGGATGAGAATTCAATTGTCCTTACTTCTAGCTCAATAGATTTTTTTCTGCATTACACTAGATTACACTGCAGCAAACTATAATGCAACACATAACATAGCAGAAACTAACTAACCTCTTACCCCCCATTCATGCCCATCTTTTAGCATTCCATACGCTATTATTTGACACTAAAGCAAACTTCCCTGGCCCTCACCATATATACTACACATTCTGCACTGTGTCACACTTTGCTACCGGATATCATTGCACTCTAGACTGCAGAGCATAAATACTATAACATTACCAAATAAGTAACCTGGAAGGAATTGTAGTTTCTAACTGCATTTAATCAACAGAATCCCAGTAATCTCTTCCCTGTGGATCCTGCTGCAATTCATGATCAGAGGTCATTTCTGTCCTTGCCCACATTTCTTAACCTTCTCAGTAATCTTGAGACTCGATCATCTTGCCTGTGCCACGAGGCCACAGCCTCTCCTGGTTTTCAGCCTTGAGGAGGTTTATAATCCAGAGTTACCTATTAAGAGCTGATCTCTGGGCTCCTCCATTATTATCTCTAAATTTGCAAGGAGCTTCCCTTTGAAATCAGAATTCTATGGACGGTTCTGCTCTGTTTTCTGCAGTCTGTGGCCTGGAGACAGATGGATTTTAGTGCCTTTTCTAGTGCACCGAGGAAACTCTCAGCTGGGCCTTAATTGAGAAGACCTTCACCTTTCTCTCATCTAGCATTGTCCTCTAAGAATCAGGGTTGTTATCAATAACCAGAACTTAAGAACATTATTCTCAGCCCTTCCTACTAGTAATTACTATTCCCTCAACAGCCACAACCATGGCAGCATCCCCATTCAGAGAATGACTGGAGTTTTCAAATTAACATGTAGCTACGGTGTAGGCCAATGAAGTCTGATCGGGATTTATCATCACTAGTTGGTGGCCTGAGAATAATTTCCTCATTTATGAAATGCAGATAAAAGGATGAAATCTATCCTATTGGAATATCTTTTTTTAAAAAAATAAATCATTTGACATATAGTAAATGCTGAAAGTGTCAGAGAGAATTCTTATTCCAATACCCCCTTTAAAAGTCTTTTTTAACATTATCTGTATAATTAACTTGCCCACAAACTCCCAGCTAAATGGGGGTGGGAATAAGACCAGAAGCCTGTGTCCTTACCCAATTTGCATATTCTGCCTTTTAGATAAGCAAGTCCCTAGTCAGGCTGATTTTCTGAGCAATTCTCTGCCCACCTGTTGGGTGGATCCAGCTTGGATTCCCCCTAGTGCCAGGCGGCTGCTTGAATCGTGACGAGAACATGTTGATCACTGTTGGAGCTGTGCCTAGCCCACCCAGCAGAAACTTCCCTGCCAGCCTCTGCAGCAAGGACAGCTCTCTGCTCAGTTCCAACCTATAGAGCTTGTCTGCTGCCAGCTCTCCTCCCTGGACCAGGCCTGTGTGTCTGCAGGTAGGCTGTTATGACTCATGAGAGAATTCAGAGTTCCCATAGTTCTTTGCCTAATGTTTTCTGCAGGGTCAACCACAGAAGGGAAGGGGATAGGGGAAGGAAGAAAGGAGGAAAGGAGAGCTTGTGTTTACCATCAGCTTGATGAAGCCAACAGGAAATGGCTCAGAGCATATCAGCCACCAGACTGTCCTAAGTAAGAGGGAATGATGTAGGCTTTGAGTGACTAAAGAGTTAATCATGACCCAGCTGCGAGTTTATGGACCAGTTTCCTGCTTGAGTTTTGGAGAATTCCCTCTCTTTCACTGCAGCACACCCTCTTCTGTGCCTGTGTCTATTTTAATATCCTGGAATGCAAGGCTTTACCCACTACGCTCTTTAACTGTGGGTTTTTCCGACCCTCGGGGTAGATTTATACTTCTTGCTGAATGATTATTCAGTGAGTCTTCACTAAGGGATGTTCTGTTCCAAGAATGACACATTTCTTTGGGGATGACTTTCTGCCTAACAGAGGTGGGTGGGAGGTCAGGGGAAGCCCCTACCCAGGAGAAAATAGCTTCTTTGTGCACTGGAAGAAAAACACTCAGATGATGAACAGCCTGATTTGGGGGCTGTGTGTGGGTGAGCCACTCCAGTGAAGCTGTCCTCAGCACTCCCTCAGAAGAAGAGCTGATGGATTTAACGAACAGAATTCTGACAAGCTTTAAAGCCAAAGACAGTTAGGGAAGGAATAGTGTGAATCCTTAACAGTTATGAAATCCATTTCATTGGAATGAAATGATATATACATACACCTTCATAGTATATTTTATCCAGACCTGGATCACATTGCAATTTGCATACATCATCCTTTCCAAGAGATGCTTGCTACCTGAAAGCAGAAGGCCATGGTCAAATCCTGCTAGAAATATCCTCTTCTAGAGTTCCACCATGGCTGTTTACAAGGATACTGGAGTATTAAAGACTCTAAGAAATGCTACAATGAGGACATTTTCTACTTCATTGGTATCAGTAGTCCAAATGCAAACATGAGCTCCTTCTCTTCTCCTCAACACTTATAGATGTCTCTAGGTTAAAGCTCCATGGGTCATTACTGATGTGCTCTAACATAAGGGGCACTTTGAGGTATACCAATGCCTAAACGCTTTGTCGTTATTTATGAGATGCATTAAGATACTCTGTGGTGCTCCTTATAGCATCCTAAATGAATCTAAAACTGTACTTTCGAGGTGGTGGTGGGGGTGTGATCTGAGGAACTGCTGTCACTAAAATCTATGTCTGTTGAAAGAGAAAAGTCAATTATGTCAAGTCATTATTGAGTCAATAGCAAAATATCTGCGTGCTAAAAAATTTCATTTTAAATATTTCTTTTTTACTTTCTGAGTACATTGTTATACCAAACTCTGGTCTGCACCCCCAAATCTACCTTTTCTGCACTGCATTCCACATTACTAGAAAACCCACATGTCTAAATTCCATGATAAAAATTTTCTATTCTCATTTTACCAATGCACAAGATTTTTTGGCCCTTCGTGTCCCATGGCAACTGTTAAAGTATTTAACTTTCTCCCTGATGCTAATCTATAATTTCTCAAGACCCCAAATATTTAATTCCTCTTATAGAAATTAGTGTAGATGTGCATAGTCAGTTAGAAGAAAATATTATAAGGATTTCCAGTCCCATCAATATTTCACAAAATATCCTGAACTATTTAAAGTACTCCTGCATATGATTTCACATGGCCTAATTTAACAATGTCCCCCCTCCTCACTTTGATAAGGCAATTGCTTTGTACTGATGACTCTCAATAACACTGAGAAAGAGCAGATCCCAGCAGAGATAGGCAGTTTCGCTTCTTCTAACTTCCTTTCCCACAGAACACAAGCAAGTCTCATATCTTTTCTATGATGAAAACAAATAAGAGCAAAATTGCAACTTGTTTCTGATGATGCATTAGATATCTAACATCTAATGTGGACACAATAGAATTAACCAGTTTCTGTTTATCTAGACTGTTTTGTCTGTTTTTCTATTCCTATGCTCTATCATGAAATAAAACTCTGCCTCCGCTGGTAGTGTCATCCAATAGGGAGGGCCAAAGAATGGCTTAGGTAATGTAGAATTCCACTAAATGGTACTTTCCAGAATAATGATAAATGAGATGATCTAAAGACACAGGAATGCATAACCTGAGCCCTTTGAGTTTCCACACCTGCTAGAGCCTTCTATACATTCCCTATCCTTTTCTGAAGGTGTGAACTATGACTCCTTTCTGGACAAAAAAAATAACCATTACGTGATATGTGATGGAGCCTTTGCTAAACACTGATGTTAGACCTACCTTTCAGAGAGGGAGGTGAAACAGCCATATTTCACCATAAAGTAAAATACTGTGGATCATGAAATGTCAGTCCTAGCCTCACTCTTGTCTACATTAGCTCTGTTAATTACATAGTTAATTAATCTGAATAACTATTATAAAACTTTGGGTAACTGACGTGTCATTATAATGACAAATCATAGATTCTGTCTAACAGCCTTACAAAAAGCAAACATTTCAAAGAAGGAATATATTTGTCTAACAACAGCTCTTCATGCGTCCCACATTTTCCATTGAGGCTGGGAAGATGAAGAATTTGCAGACTTCACTGACTCAAAAGAAATTCAAGTATTCAGCGCTTGTAAAAAGTCTGCATGCATGTTAAGAATAGAATGAACAAATGTTTTCTTTTTAATAAAACCAGTTTTTTTCTCATGCTATATACAGCTTGACACTGATTAATAATACTGATTGCCGTTGTAAATTAGGAGGAAGTCTACAATACCCTAGTAAGTTTTCATGACCTATAAAACTTTTTTCCATTGAAATAACTTACCAAGTGTTCTCTCAGTCTCCATTCAGTATTCGGAAACCTACAGATAGAGCTGAAGTGAGGCAGGCAGAGGACAGCCACTGTTCTTGTCACCTCAGCTACCTTCAGCACGCAATCAAGAGATTGCCAGAGAGCAAAGCCCCCGATGTTTGTCCCTGGTGATGAGTAGAGAGATACTTTGGTCTCCCAAAGGTATCACGAAACTATCCCATCCATCATTAGGTCAAAGTATATGGAAAACATAACAACAAGAAGAATGATGCCTAGTGCTTTTAGACTGAGAATTTGTATGCTTTGAGTTCCTAAATGCCTTACCTTCTGAAGGAGTCTAGCTTTAAGGGAAGGTGCTGTTCATGCTTAATGCTGAAAGGATGTATAAATAAAGACACTATGTACATTGTGCACTTAGAATGTAACTTAAACAAAGATATTTTGAGGACATTTAAAGAGAAGCTTTGGATACAGTAAGAAGTACAAAAATAAAATGAAGACCTTATACTTAGAAGGATTCATCAGTATCAGATATTAAAAGTTACCATCTTCCCTTGACCTCCAGGCAGTCTTGGGAAAGACAGTGCAGGGAAAAGTACTCGGCGTACACCAGCGCGAAGCTGCCTGGCGCTTCTACATGTGTTAGAGGGGGAGCCTGACTTTGCCTCCACCAGGCCCATCCTCTCCTCCCAACCATGATTAGTCACTCGGTGTTTAAAACTGAAACGTTCATTTTAAATACTACAAAACTGTGGCACAGAGCACAGGCAAGGCATCTGTTCCAGCAAAATGTTATGTTTTGATCATTTTCAAAAATGATTTTTCTGTTTTTAAAGAAAGTGTGTGGACACGGCGATGAGTCAGTCAGTCTGAGGGGTACTGTATGCTGGGTTATTTTGAAAGCTGCAAAATTTAAAAATACAAGGAAAAAAATAATTTTCCTTAAATATTATTTCAATTTTATTCTTTGACTTAGTATTTTTTTTCTTTTTTTAATCTCTCCATAGCATCAAACTCATTGTCAGAGTGAAAAATGTACCATCCCTGAAGGCTACTGTAGCATCTTCATCGTTTGGAACCTACAATGTGGGTCTCCAGTGCTGTATATAGGCATATTTGTAGACTTTAGTGTTCTATAAGAGAAAGAATCTTATATAAAATTGGTTTGTTCAGATAAACAGCTGTGTTTCTATTTAAACCCGTATTAGGTCACTTAATATTTCCAAAATGCAATCTGTTTCTTCACTATGGCTTCTACCTCTTAAAACTACATCTTTTACTTAAGTGAGATTTTGGAAAACAATGTATCAGAACATCACTATTTCATATTCTGGTTTATATGCCCTTTTATTTTCTAAAATGAACTGCAGTTGGTTTCCTAACATTGGTTGATATCCTCCCAAGATGTGGTTTTCTCCAGAATTAGAATACTTGTAAACTTGCTGTCATGTGCAATAAAGCTAGATTTTAGTGGCATTTCTCTTAGTTTTTCTTCAGTTTTTAATCTAATCTACCTCTCCTTTAGTCTTGCAGTATTCCCTTAGTGTAGATTCTCAAAAGTAAACTGTAGTAACTGGTCTCTGTAAATATGAATGTGTAGTTTTGTTTCATTTGGCTACTTCGATGTACCACTGAGAAAGAAACACCATATTACAATAGAAAATGGACACCAACTTGCTTAGATTTCCAAAGCAAATCACCTGGATTTGGGTATCTCTGTCTTTATCTGGAAAGAGAAAAATTATAAACATCTACTCCTCCATGTTTTACTGAATTCTGAGATATCAGAAATTATTTGCATTTGCACAGCACTTATGAGTTAGAGTTTATAATTCCACCATATTGATTGAAAGAGATCAGAACAGCCATCCCACCAACTATTTTCATGTTGTTCTGTTCATTTTGGCCATTCAAAGCAGCACAATCAATTGGGCTAACCATTTGAGATACAAATTGGCTAGTAGGAAAGCCAAAACACCAGATTGGCTTCTTTTTTTAATTGGTGTTTTTCACGATATGAAAATATTGGGTGAAAATGGAAAAACTGAGTCAAGGATCCAGATGTTTGATCTGCCTGTTGCCAAATAGCCACACATTTTGTAGCATTCACATTTGCAACTGAATTTCTCAGTTTTCACCAGAAAGCCTGTCATCGTATAGATATAGTCTCAGAGGAACTGTAAATATGAAACTGATATGGTCCCAAGAAAAGGATCTCTTTTACCCAAGATGACAGTTGCTTGTGCATCTGCTGTTTTCTTTTCACTAGGCAGCTTCCTGGACAGAAAGGGGACAACGTCCATTGTTCGAAATTCTATAGCATTCTCTTTATCTAGACTCAATTCTACCTTGGTAGAGGTTGAGTAATAGTCATGACAAGGACCGCTTCTTTCCTGTACTGGTCCACTAAGTACCTCGGATATAGATTCAAAAGCTGTCCCTGCAAGACTGGCAAGGTATGATTCAGACTCAGGTCTTTTGTGTTGACAGTTTCATTACACTCTGACCAGGGCTCCTTCTAGGCATGCGGTGGTGTGTGCAATGCTCTTCTGTTTATCTTAAATCTGGCTGGTAATAAAGGACATATGTCAAATGAGCTCATCAAAAATAAATAAATAATACTACCATTGAAGCAGAGGCTGAGATTAAAGTCTTTAAATTAGATATACTGCCATTTACTTACATTTTGGTAACTGGTATTTGTTTACCTAGCTTCTTCTGCATCCAGGCACACATTAATTCAAAGCCACAACCACAGTGTGCATTAGCTGTAATTTTTCTTTTCTTCTGCTTGGATTCACTCCTCTTGAAATATCACATTTTAATTATGTGCATAGCAATGATTTCATTGCTTCTTAACTCAGCAGCCAACTCATTTTTCCCCGATGGTATGATGACCTGTCCTGTGGGAGAAATCCATCTGTTTATATTCTTTAAGCCTTATCTACACAAGGAACAGGTTTTATGTTTTGAAACCATCTTTCCTCATTTCACTACTTATTGCTTGCCTAGAAAGGCAAAATGAGGGAAGCAGGAGGAAATCTCTGCAGTCAATAAGCATTTCTAGCAAGAGCAACAAGCAAATACACCAGTATAAACAGCATAGCCTAATATTTGCCAAAGGCAGAACATATTTTTACATGTGGTTATCACTTCTCATTATAAAACACATGTATACAATCATGTATCATATATATTCATATACACATACAATTTGCAGAGCCTTCTGTATATAACATTATAAATGCAGTTGTATTTTCTCTGGAGTTACATGTGAAAAAACAAAGAAATATTTGGCTGTTGAAAAATGTGTGAATATGAGGAAAAACTCTTCTTATAGTCTCAGTTTCTATCTGATGCTATTGATAGATTAGACAAGGAAGTGATTCTACCTAATTTGGCATGAATCCTGGCTTGACAGTAAACATTCAATGATATGTGCTTAATGTCTTTAAAGGAAGCTCTGCATTGTCAGCTTTTGCAAGTAATCAGGGGAGCCTTATCACCCATCATGGGTTTTCTTTTTCTTTTTTCTATGAGGAAAATTTGCTCCAGAAATAATGCAGTATTCATTTGCAGAATGAATTTGTTCATCCATGAAGTTCTTGAATGTTCTAACATAGGTAGCAGGGTTTCACTGGTATAGCCCACTTTAATGGGGGGATAATATACAATGGTGCAACATCTCAGATTGTATACATAGGAAATACCATTTTTTGTGCTTATAACACAGATGGTAAAGGACTGAAAAAGCACCCTTCTAAATCTATAGGGGAGACATATTTCTACAGGGAAAAAAATCCATCTACAAACAGTAGCTTATTAAACAACTAGGTAGAGAGCCAATCAAACACACAGCTTTGTTGACGCTAAGCACTGACAATTAACAAATCCCTAGCATGCTGGCTTAGTTGCTTAAAATTTATCTGAAAAACAATAAGGGTTTGATTTTTCTCTTTCTGATCCCAAGCTTAAAACTCCCAAGAAGGGGCTTTGTTGGTAGAATTTTGAGAAAGATCCTTAGTTTTTCCACTCAAGGGTAAGCAGTTATGGGGAAGGACATAAACATCTCCTCTCCATGGATTAAAGCTTTTTTCCAAGGAGCAATGATGGCAAGTGAAGGGAATATGAATCCTGAGGGTAAAGTGGAGAAAGCACTTCTCAGCAGAAATTTGTATGCCAGCCTACCCTAGTCCAGATGGTAGCACATCCTTTCTATCTCCTGTGTCCACAATGCACAGTCTTAACAGCAGTCAGACATGTGCCTACATTTTGGGTAGCAACAAGTTTTCAGTTATAACAACTTGCATGGATTATTTGGATGACTGACTAGTCCTAAAAATAGTGGATTTTGCAATAACTACCTTTTATACTTTTTTCTAATAAATATTATCTTGTAAATTATTTCATACTGGTTAAGAATATCAAGGAGTCAGTATTGGTAATAAATCTCAAACAATCATGATATTTCAGTCACTATTTCTGGACTGCTCTGACATTCTATAGGGCAGAACGGTAAATTTATTTGAAAATAAATGAGTATTAAATCTGCATTTTATGAACTAGCTTTTAAGTTTGACAAATATTCTATGTAATCCACATAACTTTGATCTGTATGCAATCATTCTTTCTTTATAGAGGAGGAAATTAAGGCTAAGTGAGAACAGCAGTTTATGAAGACTGATGAAACTAATGTAATAGTTTTGGGATTATGGACTCAACTGCATTTTTAAGGGGTCTCCTTATGAGCTCTGTGGAGTGCTGGGCTGGGCTGATACTCAGGGGCTACTGCCTGTGCTAGCCAACAGACCTCCTGCATTTGAGTACACCTTGCTCCCTGCCTCTCACCAGGCAGTAATCCTGTTCTCACACCAATGTTTGTGAAGGACTCTCCTTGATATTTTCTTTAAAATAAATGCAACCACAAGTATCAACAGTTTCAGCATTTCTGCTTTTGTTTGCTAGGTACCAGGAGCTCCCTCTGCCCAGTGGCGACTTTCAGACTTATCTCAAGTCATGCCAAATGTCCCCTGGATGGGAAAATTTCCTTCAGTTGGAAACTATGATTTTAAACCCACTCACTTCACATATAATACAAAAGCCAATAGTTCTGGTATCAGTTTTAAAACATTTCAAATACTTTAAAGAATTGGAACCAGAGCATCATGGCATACAAAGTAGAAGATGTTGGTAAAGTCTATTGTTTATCTGAAACCATATTCAGGTTCCACACTTTTCACAGTTTTAAAATATTATACCAAATACTGAGCAATCATCTCAAGGATTAAGACATTTACTTTTCATCTGGGGGGTACTTGATGCATACTGGTACTACTAGGTAAGCTTGTATAGAATGTCCAAGCAGATTATCGGTAGAGGGAATGTGGCAAGGTGATTGACAGTACCGTTCTATTTGACTGCAGATCACAAACCAAATCATTTGGGCCATCAAGATAGCTCAGGCTGAGAGAGTCCTTGCTACCAACATGAAACATGAGTCAGATCCCTGGAGCACACTCCAGCTAATTATCCTCTGACTTTCACACATATCCCAAGGCACATGTGTGCACACATGCACACACAAGCACAGAATAAATAGATAATAAAGTAAAAAGAATAAAGAAAAAAATTAGTTTTAAGGTCTGGGAATTATGGGTACCAGTTCTACATTCTAATCCTTGAAAGCATAAATTGCCCATACATACATAATGTGTTAACTTTTCATTTCCATAGCAAAATGCCTCCAGTCCTTTAGCTAATATCAATAGCGCTCATCTTTGCCTTTGTCAGTTTATCCATGTCTAAGTATAGAACCTATTTTTAGTGTGACCATGTGTTTACTTGAATGCCTTTCCCTAGCTCATGGGATCATTACCACATGATGAGAATAGCTGTCACCTGGAAATCTGAATATTGCACCTATGTGTTCTGACTTTATTTCGCCATGCCCTGATAGCTGGATTTGGTAATGGCTGGGCTTCAATTTCATACACCTTAAATACTTGGTCATCTTGTCATCTTGTCATCATGTCCTATTTTCCTTTCCTGAGAGAATTTAGAGCTCCCTTGTGGTGAACTTGAGAGTCATTGAATTACTGACAATAAGAAAATGCTTAATGTATTGATAGTTAACAATAATTATTTGTACTTTAATAGTAGAAAGAAAGAATGGGAGTGAGATGGTCTTCGGAGTTAAGATTTTATGATTGGATAGTGAACTGAGTCATGAGAATTGAATGATTAAGTATGGAGTTTGTCTAGGTAAGTTGACAGCGGCAGAGCTGGGCCTGTGTCAGCCTGCTCTCCTCATTGTATCTGTCACTGGCATGACTCTTGGTAGGCATACTAACATGCTTCCTGTTTCATATCCTGTCAAACTTTCCCTCCCTCCAGTCCATGTTTTTCTGAAGCTAATATTTGTCTTTCATTGTAATTTAATTCAAATTTCTCATGGTGAGATAGCATCTTCCACAAAGCCAAATCTTTCCCTAGGATGTCTGAACAGCAACCATACTGTTGCTTAAACTCGCCTTCTGGGAATACCATGTCTATGGGATGTCTTTTCTAACAATATATATTTTTTAATATTTATTTATTTATTATGTATACAATATTCTGTCTGTGTGT